>QQSL01000057.1:0-119863 GCA_003693665.1 Chaetothyriales sp. CBS 134920
GAACTGGTGGAAAGTGACATGGGTTTTAGATAATCCCTGGTGGGTGTGAGATGAGGGTTTAGGAAAGCATGAGTACACTACATGCACAAATATAGGGTGCAGCAGCAGGCAGGAGAGTTCGTACGGCAGAGCCATAGAGAATTCCAAGTCCAATTGCATCGATATTCCTTCCTTGCTTGCTGTCCGCCACCTCGGAAGATCCTGTAACAAACATGTACTAGGAAATTCTTTTCTTTTTTTTTTTTTGCATCGGATGCCGAAAGTCGGTGATATATCATCTGCCAGTCGCAGCTTTGCCACAAAGTCCACAGAAAATAGTACTTAGGAAGCTTAGTTCTATAAAAGAGCAAGTGAACTCTCGGTATAACTACCGAGCACATACTATCAGTACAGGAAGACACGATGTCACAGGCGACGACGGAAAGGTTGAACTCGTACGCTATTATCGGATCTACAGGCAACTGCGGCAGTTCCTTGGTCAAAATTTTGTTGCAGTCACCGAAGAATGAGGTCCATGCATTCTGCCGCAATGCAGCAAAGCTCAGGGACTTGTTGCCAGAAGAGACACAGAGCAAGCGCATGCAGATCTTTGCAGGCAGCATCACGGATGTTGAGCTGATCAAGAGTTGTGTG
Organism: Chaetothyriales sp. CBS 134920; assembly: GCA_003693665.1. Classification (NCBI taxonomy): domain Eukaryota; kingdom Fungi; phylum Ascomycota; class Eurotiomycetes; order Chaetothyriales; family Domatiomycetaceae; genus Domatiomyces; species Domatiomyces catenatus. The sequence continues at coordinate 634 of QQSL01000057.1, forward strand.
AGAGGTTGCCGTGCAGTCTTCCTGGCTGCGTCCACCAATACCAATCTTCCCGGTTGTCGGGTGGGCCAGGATTCGGCAGAAACAGTGATTGCGGCGTTGAAGGCGATTAGGCTTGAGGACGGGCATGAGAACGAGAATGAGGGCGGACTGGTGGCGGCAACACTGCCCAAGATCGTGGTTCTGTCTTCGGCTACTATCGACCCGCATCTTTCGCGCAACATGCCGTGGTGGTTCCTGCCGATCATGCTCCGCGCCGGCTCCTTTGTATATGACGACCTCCGTGCCCAGGAGACCTTCCTGCGAGCTCACCAAGACTGGGTTACCACCATCTTTATCAAGCCCGGGGGGTTGGCAGTCGATCGGCAGCGCGGATACAGGCTCGACTTCGACCATGAAGACTCATTCATTGCCTACCTTGACTTAGCAGCGGCCATGATCGAAGCTGCTGATGATGGGGAAGGCCGCTATGACATGAGGAATGTCAGTGTGGTTAACACGGGCGGCAGTGCTGCTTTTCCAAGCGGCACTCCCTTGTGTATCTTGACCGGACTGATCAGGCATTATTTCCCCTTTCTTCATCCATACCTTCCGGTGGGTGGGCCGTCTTGACCGATGGAAACAGCCCTGAGTTTGGCTTTGAAATTATGGGCCTGCCTTATCGTGTAAACACTGTTTGAGAACGTGGAAGACGTCTATCTGTCGGGGAGCAGGCCTTAGCGCAGATTCAAATGCCCGAATACCGACCAAGGACCAAAACTGCTCGAAGATCACGACTTTTCCGTGTTTTGACCAAATTAATGGCAGGATTTCATGCCTCAAATGACTCCAATCAGACTGAATCTATTTCGCAGCTTAACCAGAGTTAGATCTTCGTTGTAATCTCTGAAGAAGTGGCAATATATCGGTTGATAATTAAACTCAATCGTTGTAATCAGGCAGTAGATCAGCAACTTTCCTTCCATATGAGAAAGCCTGGCTTAGTTATTCTTTGACAAATATCCAAGGCACTATCCCTGGAGAGATGTCAATTGCGGAGCCTGCCCGAGCGAGAGTTCCTGGAGACTGTTTGGATGCTTGGAGAGCAAGCAATAACACAATCTGGCACCTCTGTGACTCGGATTTGGTTTCGAGCCCTGGCTCGTTCGGCGTCGTTGGTCGGTGTCCGAATTCTTTTGCGAATCCATGCTCCTGGATAAAAGCCGCCGCAGCTGTTTGGTAGAATGTCGGCGGATAAGTCAAGCAGCTTCATCTCGTCGTACTTCATCGCTTATCTCAACGTTCTGAACTGTCTTCGAAATTCCGGAGAAGATGTCGAGCACCGCGACTGTTACCCTTACCACAGCCTCTCAGGTCCGTTTGTCCAAGAGCAACTTGGACAACTATCCTGTACCCAAGGATCTGGCAGGCTCCCTCGAGGCGGCGAATCGGCTTCTGCAGAGAAACCATGACTCTCACCACATTTTCTGGCGCGATCTTAATGGTCACAATCATATGGCTCACTCTCTGCTCTCGATCCTAGCGCTAGGTGGCAGCCCCGCCGATATCCAGCGCGCCTATGACGACGGTTTGGCTGTACAGCGCCCACTACCGAAACTGGACCCTGGGATTGTAGATGAGCTGGCAGACGATGGCAAGTTCTATGCTCGACTCGGTCAGATTGACCAGTACAGCAACTTTCTTGTCTTTTTCGAGCAGGAGATCGAGAAACATGGCTGGCAAGCGGTTATCAATCAGTACGTCTTCGGCCGCACCAAGCTCGCCGATGCAGTTCTTGCTCGCCTCTATGAAGGCGCCTATCATCCCATCATCCATCTAGGGCTGGGCATAGAGTTTGAACAACCCAGTATCGTGGCCGAAGGTCTTGCTCAAGCGGCAACGCACTCATCCTCTCGCGCTACGGAGCTGTTCGAAATGTGCGAGAGGGAAGCTGAGAAGATCAACCCCACCGAACCAAGCCCTCCACTGATTGACCTTCTCAACAGAGCTCGTGAGAACAATGTTCTCCGAACCGCAGCTCGCTGGGAGGACTTTGCCAACAAGTTCAAGGACGGTGTAGTAGGACGTGGTGGCGCTGAGCTGGCTCCGCTTGCAGCCAAGTTCCGTGTCAGACCAGAAGAGGTGGAGCGCCGCTGTGCAGAGATGGTCAACTGCGTTGCCTACATCTCAGGTGCGGCTCAGCGTGCGGACAAGGTACCGAAGATCGATTTCTTCCACATGCATGCGGTAACCAGCTCCATCTTTCTCACCGTCATGATCCGCCAGCCGTGGATCAGCATTGCAGACAAGTCGCGCTTGGTCGAATGGAAGGGCCGGTTGGACATTGCCTGGTATGTTGCGAGCGGATGCGGTAAGCTGCATCAGGCCGCGATCTATGAGTATGAGGGCCAACCCAGTGGCCAGATGGACTGGGAGGCGCTCTACCGTGCCATCAATGCGATGCATGACGATGGACATGTAGCCAAGTTTGTGCGAGCCCTCAAGAGCGGCGAGGAGACTTCACGACCCTTTGAGCATGGACCTGGGGCTGAGGCATTTCCCATCAAGGGAGAAGAAGCCTGGCTGAAGCTGGCTCGCATGACCTACGACTCCACGCTGGAGGTGCCAGTCGAACAGAAGTGGGTTTGGGGGACTGGCTTCGACCAGGCTTGGGGCGCTGTGCCCAACAAAGCAGCTGAGCTGACTAATTAGAATTGCCTAGCTCGGCTTAGTAATCTCGGAGTCTCGGTCATAACACAATCCCTTAAGTCCGGCCAAGATTTGAAATTTTTGGCACATTGATGTCTTGTTTAGGAAGGCACGGGCTGGCCACCTAGAAGGAGCACAGGGAGCAAAATGTCGGACACCGAGGAATTTCTTCTTCTCGCCTCCTAGTACAGAACAGGCTTGAATTGAGCACACAGAGTGACTCATCACATTCCCCGAGGGCAGCGAGTGCTCCAGGAAGACCGCTCTAGTGGTTACAAAATGTCTAGTGGGGTTACTATGCGGCTGCTGCGGCACAGCAGGGCAGCAGGAGCAGGGCAGCAGCAGCAGGGCAGCAGCAGCTTTGTTGAGCGAGCTGCAGCCAGACTTGCACTGAAATAAAGAATAAATACTGCTTGTCCTTCCAGCACAACCGCACCTCTCGCTCCCACATTCACCGACCTCCATACCAAACTCGAACTCCTCTCGGCCTTCCCTGACAGACGCAAAGAAGATGCCTCCACCACCACCACCCCCGAAGACTGTGCTGGGTCGCCATCGGCTGCTGGCTCCTACTGCCTCTGTCCGAGTCAGCCCACTCTCGCTTGGTGGCATGAGTATGGACCTTGGCTGTCACCTACTTGACTAATGCAGGCTAACGATTGCATAGGTCTGGGGACGGCATGGAAGGGCCTGATGGGTGAATGTACCAAGGAGCAGGCCTTCGAGCTGCTGGATACGTTCTACGACCTCGGCGGCAACTTCATCGATACTGCCAACATGTATCAGGGTGGGCAGAGCGAGCAGTGGATTGGCGAGTGGCTTCAGAAAACCGGTCATCGAGGCGAGGTCGTGCTCGCCACCAAATACACGATGAGTGGTGTGGGGGGCAAGCCCGTTCAGCAGAGCAACTACATTGGCACTGGTACTAAGAGCATGCACAATGCCATTGAGCTCAGCCTGAAGAATCTGCAGACGGATTATGTTGACATTGTAAGCTCAAAAGACGGTCCTCAGATGCAGGTCTTGTGCTGACTGCGGCCACACAGTACTATGTCCATGCCTGGGACTTTGCCACTTCAATTCCAGAGCTGATGCAGTCCCTGAATACCCTGGTCGCCCAGGGCAAGGTCTTGTACCTCGGCATCAGCGACACTCCGGCCTGGCTTGTCGTCAAGGCCAACGCCTACGCACGTCAACACGGCCTGCGCCCCTTCTCCGTCTACCAGGGCCGCTTCTCGGTTATCATTCGCGATCTGGAGCGTGACATTATCCCCATGTGCCGTGACGAGGGCATGGCCATTCACCCTTGGGGTGTTCTCGGCAGTGGTATGTTTTCCACCCCTTCAGGCCAATCCTCTTTGCTCATATCCATTTCTCATAGGTGGCTTGCGCGCCCCCGGCTCCCCCCCAAAGCAAGGTGGACGCCAGGCCCCGCACACCCTGACCGGCCGAGAGGAGAAGGTATCCGCTGTTCTGGATGTCATTGCGAAGCGCCACAATGTGGCTATCACCTCGATCGCTCTGGCTTGGGCGCTACAAAAGGTATTTTGTCATTTGATCCGCAGACCGGATTCCTTTGCTGACTGAAACGAAACCATAGACACCCTACCTCTTTCCCCTGGTCGGCGGCAACCAAGTGTCTCAGCTCAAAGCCAATATCGACGCGCTCACTCTGCAGCTGACAGCAGAGGACGTTAAAGAGATTGAGAAGGCATACGACTTCGACTTCGGCTTCCCCCACAGCTTCCTAAATGCCAAGGGCACCATGTCGGAGGGCCCGCAGGATGCCTCATACATTGCTGGCTTCGGCTACTTTGACTATGTTGCTCCTCAGAAGGCCATTGCGCCGCACCAGGGAGAGATCAACTTGCCACAGAGACAGTAGCGCACATGCGTTTTATCCTCGAAAATGCAGAAAGGACCTGGTCTAAGCTAATGGGTGATAAAAGAAAATTGGTATTTGAGGATCCAGCACTTGGGCACTAGATGTCGGTAGATCTTATACTCTCTTTCACAATCATGATGGCACTCGAAAATGAATGTATTTGAGGCCTTCGGCTTATGGTAAAGGCTGCTTCTACAAACAATGAGATGCAAGGCTCCATATCACTCATTCACTCCTCCCCAAGCCCCTCCTACGGCAGCGCCTGTCCGCAGCAAGAATATCACCGGCAGCACGGTGAGCAAGCGCATACACTGATGCCTGTGGGTGGCATGAAGGCGGGTAGGGAAAGGTGCTGACGTCGACGACGCGGATCCCGTCAAGGCCCTTGAGGCGCCAGTCGGCATCGAGGGCCTGGCCAATGGGCACGGTGCCGAGGGGGTGATGGAATGAATAGCTATACTGCTGAATTGCCGCCCAGACATCCTGATCGGAGGTGACATTGGCACCGGGATAGAGCTCTTGCTTGACGACCGACTCGAGTTCGGGCGAGGCCAGGATTTCGCGCAACTTCTTGTAAGCCCACAGCAGGGCCGCCTTGTCCGCAGGCGTGCCGTAGTAGTTGGAGAAGATGCGAGGGTCGTCCGTGTAATTGGCCGTCTTCAGGCTCACGCTACCCGCGGATTCTGGCTGCACCAGGCTGGCCCAGCCTGTGACCTGGCTGACGTTGCCGGTGTTGGGGTGGAAGGGCACGCCGCTGTACTCGATCAGCACGTGCGGCCTGTCGGCTGGTAGTGAAGTATAGTGGGTGCCATCGATGCCATCAAAGACCGAGTCGGGCACGCGGAATGCTCCGAACACAAGGCCGTTGTCGTTGGCCAGCGGTCCCGACTGGTTCTCTTCATACTCGCTCAGCGCCAGGGCAGCACCAGTCGTGTTCTGGCTCCATTGCCATACTGTTTTCACCGACGCGTCTACTTCCACCATCACAATGGGGAAGAGGTGGTCGTATAGCTTGGCGCCCACGGCAGGATTATCCGACACCACAGGGATACCGAGCTCAGCCAGCTGTGCCTTGGGGCCGACTCCAGATAACAACAGGAGCTTGGGAGTGTTGAGTGCGCCGCTGCTAACGATGATCTCTCTCGCTGCCAGCGTGGTGTCCTGGCCTGTTTGGGTATCGACGTACGTAACACTTGTCGCCCGCTTTCCTGAGAAGCCAATTTTGTGAACCCATGCGCCATGGAGCAGCTGCACGTTTGGTCGAGTCTCAATAAGGAGGCCAAATGTGTTTCGGGCATAGGAGCGTGTACGGTTCGAAACACGAATTGATGCCAGGCCGAGGTCTAGCCCAATGCCGGAGCCGTCGGTCAGATCGACTTCCTGCAGTCCCAGGGCGGATTGCAGTGCCTGAGCGAAAGGGAGGTCAAAGCCGGTAAGGCTGCTTGCGCGGCTGACTTCTAGAGGTCCATCACCATAGACAGAAGTGTTGACAAACTTCTCATAGTCGGCTGGCTGGAAGGTATAGTGGCTGACGGCCTTGAAGTCATCAAGCAGCGAGTCCCAGCGCAGGCCTGGGTTGCCCGACACCTCGGCCCATCCATCGAACACGGAAGCAGCACCGCGGCAATATGCCATGCCATTGACTGCCGTACCACCACCAAAGACCCGACCCTGCGCAAGTTTGGGAGCTTGGCCCCCCAGATTCGGGTCTGGTTCGGAGGTGAAGTTCCAGAAATACTCTTGGATAGTTGGATAGTAAGCAGGGGCTGTTTTCTGTTAGCATAACAGGCTGCTGTCAAGATATAAGCGCGACTTACTGTTGACCTGATCTGAATCAATAGCATCTGGCCCAGCTTCCAGGAGCACAACTTTGGTATTTGTATCCCTGGAGAGTCGCTCTGCAAGAACAAAACCGGCAGGACCTCCACCAACAATCACATAGTCTATATCCCTATCAGTGCCCACGGCTGCTGCACCTGTAAGGGCGAACAATGCGCCACAAACAAGGAGGCTGTTCAGCATCATTGCAGGCTAGCCACAAAGAGATAGTAATCAGATGGAAACAACAGATTGTGTATAATAAGGGCCACAAGATCAATGTAGGTACCAGCCTGGACTTTATAGATCCATGGGCTTGGCCAGGCAGTATCAATATTGACCTGTTTATCAGCATGCCCTTCGGCTGAAGCCGAATCCCTGCTCGGGCATTTGAGTTTCCTCCACGAGGCAGACCTGTTAGCTGGTACTGCCACGTGCCTTAAAGGGCAATTGTCTGGATACACATGCTCGGATCAGCAATCTTGATCTGAGAAACTATCGGACACCGACATTGCGGTTCGTCCTTATTCGGTTGTTAGCTGCTTTTGCACGGCCATATAAGGACTCGGCATCCTATCCAGTCATTTGGGTTCATGTGCTCCAGCTGCTTAGTACCTTGGGAGCAGAAGGCAACACATCTTCATTCCGCGTTGTCTTGGTCACTGAATGTGGTCGTGGCCATTGAGGCTGTGATGTGCTTGCTCTGTAGACCTTATGGGTAAGACCTAGTGAGCGAATGAATACATTTACCTGGAGTTATCAAAGTCACAAGCCTCGTCTCATGTTCCTGGTTGAGTCCAGATTGGCGAGGAGGTGGGTGCTGACAGGGAGCCTTCCAGCGATCCATGGAATTGATTCCTTGATGTCACCGACGGAAGGCCGACCGAGGCCAGCTCGAGCAGAACAAGCTCGTCAAAAATTCGGGTACGTTAACCTAGTTCCTCTTGGTGTGTTGATTATCCTGAACAGCCTGATCGGTGTATTAATGTCGATGCCTGATGTGAATGTTCGTCCTAAGCCAGAAGTAGTCTAGACTCTCGCTCTCACCCCGCTATTCCCAATACAGACTGAGCAACACTGTATGACATCATTCACTTCATCCATTGCTCGACCAACTTGAACTCTCGTCTATCTCTAGAGGTCGCAGCAAGGGCTAGTCACGTCATTTAACATGTTCGACATATAGTCGTCTGTTCTGCGAATGATAGTCACCGTCTGTAAGATGTTCGATGTCGTTCAGGCCGTGCGGCAGTAGGCCCTTGGTCGCCATAACAGGAGGCGAATACCAGGAGTGATAATTGACCTAGATAAATGCAAGGTCTTTCATTCTGAGAAAGCCAAGCTTCAATCATCTCTATGACTTTAGCGATGGAACCGTTTCCACGTTATCTCTTCCAAGAGGAAGGGCAACGAACTACTACTTTTGTCAGAAATGGTCGCTGCTTTTAGCCAAGGTGTTGAGCTGGCTGGCGAATAAGAGCCGTCCCAGTGTGTTGGGCCGGTCGGCGATCGGATGTCGGCTGGGAGTGTGGGGGTGAGCGCTAGAGCGGCCTGGCCCTAGATCGAAACCAGAAACCAGTTTTCACTTGGCGGTGGGAGGGGAAGAAGTGACTGCAAAAAGCTCGCCGTCGCCTCATCGTCGTCTTCCCCCCGCTCTCTTTTCTTTCCCTTCACTCTTCTCCCGCAATGTCCAAGCGGTCCTGGCACGAGGCAAACCTGCCCTCCCCACACTCGGTGCCGCCGCCGCCGACCACCCACTCGGGCTCGAGTACCTCGCCTCGCTCGCACCAGTCTCCCGCACTGTCAACGTCTGGCTCACCTAAGAAAGCGGTACCGAGTGATCACACGGCCACCATCACAGCCACTACAGCCGGTGCACCAGGCACAGCCGCAATCATCAAGGCTTCGCCGACCGGGAAACGGAGCATGAGCAATGGCGCGGCCGCAGTTGATAGTAGTAAGATGCCAGGCGTGTCACGCAAGGTCAAGGCGTGTGCAGCCTGCCGCAAGCAGAAGATCAAGTGCATTATGCAGGGCGACCCGCCGTGCCAGCGCTGTCGAGAGCGTGGTCTGTCATGCAAGCTGAACAAGAGCCTACAGACGCTCATGTCGGAGGACTCACGCTGGAAGGCGTCGGTGACAAAGGACGTCAGCGCCCTGTACACGTCTGTGGAGCAGATGCTACAGTTGCTCAACCTGCCGCCGCTACCGCAGCTACTCACCTCGACCCAGGACCCGGCCATCTTCTTCGACCAGGACGAGGCTGCCAACGATGAAGATGACGACCACAGCGTGGACGACTCGCCCAAGGTCACGCCGATCACAGACGGCTTATCCCATGTTCCGATCGAGTCGCTCTACCAGATCACTGGCATGCGTGCGTTACGGGCCGCCGGCGGTTCAAGTGAGGACCAGGCCCGTTTCTGCAAGCAGCTCCGAGACACCGACTTCATCTCGCGCGGTGTGGTCAAGCTCGAGGATGCCGAGCCGCTGGCGCGCTACTTCCTGGAGAAGCTGGATCCCTACATTTGGCACGTGTGTCGGCAGTATACCGACCTCGAGTCCTTCCGAAGCCGCTCACCCACGCTGACAGCAGCTGTGTTGGCGGTGGCCGCCCTGCATGACACGGCGCGATGCCATCTGTATGCGACGTGTGTAAAGGAGTATAAGCGTCTGGTAGCCAATGCGATGTTCGAGCGCAACATCGACATGGAGTACCTACGCGCGCTTGTCATTGGCGCCTACTGGCTCAGTGACATCTCCTGGACGCTGTCCGGGTACGCAATCCGCCGTGCCAGCGAGTTTCACCTCAAGCAGTGTTACTCGCACATTGCTGAGTCGGTGCGCTCGCCCGACAAGGCCGGGGCGGCCAAGCTGGAAGAGGCCATGGACGGTATCAGGGTCTTGTATTTGCTGTATGTGTGCGACCACCAGCTGTCGATCCTGTACGGCCGATCGTCGATCATGCGCGACAACGAGACCTACATCACCGGCTGGGAGTCGTACGTGGCCTGCTCGCTGGCGACGGATGCAGACCGGCGCATTGCAGGCCAGATCTGCCTAATGTACCTGATGAACCAGATGCGCGAAACGCTGGGCCCGGAGGATGTGTCGACTGTGTTGCCGATGTCAGCCCTGGGCCAGATTGCCAGCTTTGAGCGCGACCTGGATGATTGGATTGCCCGCTTCTCACGCCACAGTAAGTTGGCTTGCGCGGCGCCGCCCTGTCCTCTTACTGACCGTGGTTGCAGATCCGAGCCAGTTCATTGGCAACTGGCCAAACAAGGGCGCCATCATGCACTACCACTGGGCCAAGCTCTACCTGCAGTCCTATGTGCTCCGCGGTCTGCCCGACTCGGGCGCAGTCATCCCCGAACACTTTGTCGAAAACGCGTCGGCCGCGGTACAGGCAGCCACGACGATTATCAATCTCTTGATCGAGGACAAGGATGCTCACGTCGCCATTGGCTTTGTGCCGCACCACATCCACGGCATGGTCGCGTTTGCGGCCATGTTCCTGCTCAAGGTCGCCACCAAGCACCGCGAGCAGCTCTTCGTGGACATCAGCCACTTCCATCGCCTGATAGGCGGTCTGGCCGACCATTTCAAGCAGATTGACGTCGGCAAGGACCATCTGCTTCACCGCATGGCCGATGGTCTGGACAAGATGGCTGAGAGCCTTGGAGGGTCATCGCGGCCGCGCAGCCGCAAACAGCCAGCGGCCAGGCAGGCCCCGCCGCCGGCACAGGCCGTGCCCAATGTGGCCCTCGCGCCGACAACCAACGGCCTCAGCAGCGCCTTGCCTGACTTCTCTGCCGGGATGGACCCGAACGGGCTTGACTTTGGCGACGGTGCACTTGGCTTGGGCATGCCATTTTTTGATTTTGAGGGCACCACGCTGAACGGCGCCAGTGCCTGGGATTTTGCATAGCGTAGCGAGTGATAATGAACTTGAGCCAGGCACCCGAGTACGCTGCACTTGCAGGACGAGTACTCTGTTCTTCCACACCACTGTTCTTGCTCCTTCCTTCTCTTCTGTCAAGACTCTTCTCTGATTGGCTGCTGCGGGTGGTTGAGTCGTTCTGTCCCTCCCAGTAATTCATCGCTTCTGATTGGCTGACACCCAGTCGGGCCAAGCTGCGGATTTTGAGCCCGAGCAGCTCCAACACCTCGCCATCGCCGTATTGTCATTGCCATCGCCATCTACAGCTCCTCCCTTCCGCGCCCCGCACCCCCGCTGACTTGTCCGCCATGGCGTCCCAGCGGCTGGCGCTGAACCTCCAGCGCTCCATGCGCAGCCGCCAAGCTCTGAACGCCATCCGCTCTCGCGCTCCTCTCCGTAGATACGCCAACCCGGTTGAGCCGTCGAGAATAGAGAGCACGACGCTGTCGAACGGGCTAACAGTATGTTTGCTATCTCGGGTGCCCACGAGGGGTCTCTGTTTGTGTGCCTAGCTGATGTCCGCAGATTGCCAGCGAGCACACGCCATGGGCTCAGACCTCAACCGTCGGTGTCTGGATCGACGCCGGCAGCAGAGCTGAGACCGACCGGACGAATGGCACAGCTCACTTCCTCGAGCATCTTGCTTTCAAGGTGTGTTTGACTTGGTTGGGTGTCATAGCCTCCGCAGTCGCTGACGCATTCCGCAGGGCACCGGCAACCGCACCCAGCAGCAGCTTGAGCTCGAGATCGAGAACTTGGGCGGCCACCTGAACGCATACACATCGGTATGTGCCATTCTTACTATCCTTGTGTTTTCCACCCGCCAGAACACCTGCCTAACCGCTCACAGCGTGAGAACACGGTCTACTACGCAAAGTCCTTCAACAAGGACGTGCCCAAGACGGTCGATATCCTGTCCGATATCCTGCTCAACTCGAAGATCGAACCGGCTGCAGTCGAACGAGAACGAGACGTGATCATCCGCGAGTCTGAGGAGGTCGACAAGCAGCTTGAGGAGGTTGTCTTTGACCACCTGCACGCCACCGCCTTCCTCGACCAGCCGCTCGGCCGCACCATCCTGGGCCCGCGCGAGAACATCCTGTCGATCACGCGCCAGGACTTGGTCGACTACATCACCACCAACTACACCGCCGACCGCATGGTGCTCGTCTCCGCCGGCGGCATCCCCCACGAAGAGCTCGTCAAGCTTGCTGAGAAGTACCTGGGCAGCGTCAAGGCGCGGCCGCCAACTGCCTATGGCGAGCTGAAGCAGAAGCCACGCTTTGTCGGTTCGGAGGTCCGGATACGCGACGACACCATCCCCACGGCCCATATTGCCATCGCAGTCGAGGGCGTCAGCTGGCGTGACGACGACTACTTTACCGCCCTTGTCACCCAGGCCATTGTCGGCAACTGGGACCGCACCCTGGGTCAGTCACCATACATGGGCAGCCGGCTGAGCACGTTTGTCAATTCTGAGAATCTGGCCAACAGCTTCATGAGCTTCTCCACCAGCTACAGCGATACTGGGTCCGTCTTGCTGCCCCCTTTGCCCCCTTGGTGACACACAGCTAACTGTCTCTAGTCTCTGGGGTATCTACCTCGTGTCTGAGAACAAGACCCGGCTCGATGACTTGATCCACTTCACCCTCCGTGAGTGGTCGCGCCTGTCGCTCAACGTGACCGAGGCCGAGGTTGAGCGTGCCAAGGCGCAGCTCAAGGCTTCCATCCTGCTCTCACTCGACGGTACCACTGCCATTGCCGAGGACATTGGCCGCCAGATCATCACGACCGGCCGTCACGCTGACCCTGCCGAGATCGAGACGGTGATCAACCGCATCACCGCCAACGACGTGATGCGGTGGGCTGAGAAGAAGCTCTGGGACCAGGACATTGCCATCTCGGCTGTGGGCCGCATCGAGGGTATGCTTGACTACCAACGCATCCGCAGCGACATGAGCAGAGACACCGCTTGATCAATTCTCTTGTGTGTGTTTGTGTTTGTGTGTGTAGGTAGCTAGAGCCACACTGTGCCAGTAGTCTTTGAGAGCATAAAACCCAGTGGCAGGCAGCAACAATCATGTACAGTCCAATTAATCCTCTTGAAGTATCCTCCTTCATCCCCCATCCGCCCGCCTGTCGGTCACTCACTATCCACATGAATGGAAGTGACAGGCCTCTATTTGACCTGGTAGAACTCATTCAATGGCCAGTAACATTCAACGTTTGGCTGAGTTGAGAGAGGCACAGTGCCTTTCCCGACGGTTCTCCTGTGATAATATTTCGGTAGGCTCTCATTCCTGTCGCCTTGTAATTTTTGGCTCCTAAGAGGTGACTAATTTTTGCACTGTGCCATCAGTAATTGTCTGTACCAACTTGGAAAGACGCCTTTCCTTCTCCTGACTAGCTCATCTTGGCGGCACCTCAGCATTCTCCATCATTCATTCATCTAGTAATTTGTGGCTCCTCTGTCTACATGTCATTCTCAACCAAGGTCAGTGATGAGTCCATGCAAGAGATGGGCCGAATGAACATGGAAAATTTCAAAAAGTGCAACTGTACTAACCCACCCTCGGTGAAGAAGACAATCCATCGGCTATGGAGGTTCCGTGCTTGGTTGGCTTAATCAATCAAGACTGGGTGCTTAAAATCCCCAAATTGTGAAAGCTTTAGTAAACCTTTACTGTGAGAATACAACGATTGGCCTGGTGGTCTTGCCCAAGGCATTATGATTAATCTATCCTCATTCAGCAGCAGCAGCAGCAGCAGCAGCAGCAGCAACAGCAACAAGAGCAACAATAGTAACCACATTCAACAACAGGTTGCCCCCTTTCCATATCAAGCGGTGAACATCATCCCCTTGGCCCTTGTTGGCGGCGGTGGTGTCTCTCTTAAGCCCCTAACCATTCCTGTCTCTTCTTCACTGACTGACAAATGAGTAATGCTGGCAGACATGCAGACTGCAGACTGTAGACTTGTACTCATCTCTCAGCAATAACAACCACAGCAGCCATTTCTTTTCAAAAGGAAGAGAAAAAGAAGAAGAAGAAAAGAGTCACTGTCACAGTACTATTGATGACTGTTCATCAGCTTCCTGACCATGACACACCCTGTCTCTATATATTATTCATCAATATCTTTCGAGGGCGCTGCGGCCAGGTCTCTCGGGTGTTATAAAAATAATGTACAATAGCCTCCTTTTGCCTTGGAGCGTTTTAGCTGCTGCGTTGATTGTTGGCGGAAATTCTGGTGGCATTACCCACTTCAGTTGTGTCTGCCGTTTATCGGCTTTTCTATTTTGACATCTGGTTTTATTCGCTGAAAAGGAAGCACTTGACCATGATACAAGAATGACCCGGGGTATATATATATATCGCTTCGACATCATCACATCACATAACAATCTGCCAAATGTCAGCATGGGTTTACAAGATTGCAATGACAGAATATTCATTCCACTTACACAATCACGCTTCTCCTTGGTGCGTGGAATACCCATCTCCTCAAATGTCTTTGGCCCCGTTCCCGGCTTCTTGGCCTCACTTGGCTGGACGGCGTTTGGAGCCTCGGTGGGTCGCTGCGAGGATGCTGGGGCATTGGCTGGAGGATTGCTGGGCGTCAGTTTCGCTGGTATTATCTGCTCTTGTCGCCCTGGCCCCACTCTCTGTCCTTGCTGGGCCAGTTGTGGTGGTGTTGCTGCCACCACTGGCCGGCCCAGGTTATTTGTTGCACTCGGCCGAGGCGTGGAAGAAGGCCCAGGTGCTGGTATGGACGCACTACGCGGTGGCCGGTTCTGGAATGGATCTTGTGGTCTGTGCTGGCGGTCCGCTCCTGTTGGGTCTTGAGGGGCCGAGAAGCCAATGTCCACTCGTGGTTGAGGTGGTAAGGTGGGCTTCCCTTGCTGGGGCCCTTGTAGTAGTGATGGACTCATGGTTTTTGGAGGCGGCGCCGGACGCCCTTGTGGCACATAGCTGCTGACACTTGCCGATCTCAGTTTGGGGTCGAGTCGAGGGTCAAAGCCGTACGAGGCACGGTGCTGAACGGGAGGCGGGCCATATGGATTAGGTCGATTGGCTGCCGGATTGGTTGAGCTTGATCGTAGATTGGGATTAATACCAAAGGCTGAGTTCGGTCTGAACTCAGGGATTGAGGCAGCGACAGGGAGACTAGTCTCAGGGTATGGAGCAGCTGAGTAGGGCTTGGAAGGTGTTGAGCTAAGGCTGAGTCGCGATGGGTCAGGCATGTCCAGAGTGGAGGATGGAACTTCAGGCATCGGTGGGAGCGGCGAACCCGCGTGGTCTGGGTGGCCGTGCTGCCGCCGAATCTTCTGCAGGGCCACTTGCTCGTGATCTCTCCTGGACAGAGTTTTGGCCCTTGAGATGGCACTGATTCGGGCAGAAGCGTCAGGATTACCATTGTCTGATGCTTGTCGGTACCATTCTTTGGCTTTGGAGAAATCGGGTTTGACGTGAATGCCAACCTCGTAGAAGTATCCCATGGCAAACTGGGCTGTTTCCAAGCCATCGAGAGCTGCGCGTTGGGCATACTCAAAGGCCAGCGTCTCATTCTTCTCAAAGACACCTTCCTGTCCACACAGAAACCATTTGCTGATGCCCATTTCTGCCTCTGACTCTCCCTGGCGCGCAGCTAAGTTGTAGTAGTGCAGTGAGAGGGCAGGGTCAAAGGGACAACCAAGTTCTCCAAGCTCGTACGCGGAGCCCATCCTCAGTTGAGCCTTGGCGAATCCCAGATAGGCGGCCTTCTCGATATTGATTTTGGCCACAGCGATATTGCGCGGCACAAACTCCTCTGGCACCTTGATCTGCGGTAGTTCACCAGCCTGTAACATGCCGTACACATAGGCTCCCTGGGGCGCATTTTCATCGGCTGTCGCGGCTGAATATTCGATCATCCTGGCGCCTCTCTCAAAGTCCTGCTGCTGACCGTGCTGGCCCAGCAGAGTCATCATGCCTAGGCGATAATTGGCCGCTGAGTCTCCTGCATCGACGCCCTTCTGATAGTACTTGATTGCCTTCAGCGCATCGTTTGACGACTCAAACTGCATGCCAATGCGGTAGTCGGCTCTCGCGTATCGTCGCTCTGACGCTCTCTGGTAGCAGTAGAAAGCCTCTCTCTTGTCGATGCGCTCGCCGAACTTGCCGAACTCTAGCCACATACCACGCATGAACTCTGCGACGGGATGGTGCTGGTCAGCAAGGAAGTTGACGATCTTCAGAGCGTCTTGTCTCAGCACATGTTCGATTCTGGGTGTCCGTGGCCGCGGGCCATGCACCTGTGCCAGTCGCGACTCGTTTTGCTGCGCAGTCTCAACATACGCCAGAGCATCCCGCGCCCATGTCAGCTGAACATCAGGATCGTTACAGCTCAAGACTGCGGCGCGCGCAGCTTCCAAAGTAGCCTCCTTCTGCTCGTCTGTAGGGGGGATATTGGGCGTGGGGTTGTGGATAGCAGGGAATGGAGAGAAATTGGGCTGTTCGGCGAGACCGGTGGAGTATTGCGGCTGTTGGTATGGCTCGGGCTGCTGCTCTGGTTGTTGTGGTTGCTGATAATACTGTTGTTGGACTGGTGGTGCAGAAGCCGCAATCTGTGGTGGTGTTAGGCGATGGGGACTGGGGCTTTGGCGCCAGAACTGAGGACTGGGCTGGGAAGAGCCATTCAGAAGAGGACTCTCGCGGACATCTCGTCCCCGCGCGGCTTGCTCCATGGACTGAACATTCTGCGCCATGTCCATGGGGTGTTCGCCGGCTCTGTAACAATCACGTCGTCAGTAGCGTCTTCGAACGCCTGAAACGGGCCATTCTGTACCTGTGAGGAGCGGGCTGAACAATCTCTGGCATGTAGTATGAGTCCTCACCTCCCGGATAGAAGGTGGCAGCGGTATGGTAGCTCATGCTGGCGCGAACGGCAGTGGTGCCGCAGCCTCTGATGGGAGTGAACCTGGATGTCTGCTCAAAGCAACCACAGGATACGGCCGGGGCACGATGCACGGAATGAGCAGAAGAACGTGGAGTGATACTTTCTTAGCGCCCGAGTGAATCTCCTTGCTTCTGCATTCTTGGCGGATGACGATCAGGGGGCGAGACGGTCTCGGCAGCGCTTTGCAAGAGCGAAGACATGTCCTGGGAAGCGGGGGCGTTATTATCCTGGACCAGCTGGGAGTGATAGACGCTGAGGCGGACGCTGATGTGCCTTGCCAACAGTGCCCCGATTGTTACCCAATTCGGCGGCGCAGATTAGCGAAGTGGCAGGAGCCCAAACTCAAAACTAACGTCTCTGCACCGCCTAAACGACCTAAAGCGGCTTAATCAATTGTGCCTCTTTAGTATAACGTTTTAACTAATGTACTGCCCTGCTGTGCCATGTTGGGTTGCTTGTGTGCCTGCTGTGCTTTAACTTAGTGTGGAATAGGTAAGATATAGGTCAGTGGCGGCGGTAGTATTAGGTATTATTTATTACCTACAACTTTTCCGAGTTCATGTACGTTGGGGCTTAGCAGCATAAGATGTACCTAATTATAACACCAACGAGAACTTGGTGCTGGCATCAGAACTCGCCCCCAGTAATATCAAGCCAAAGCCGGTGAGATTACAGTATTGTTCCCATCGCAGTTGCCACCTGCCACCGTTTTCAGTCTCTTCACCGCGACGGCGACGAGTCCATGTGCGGCTGACGCCCGCCGCGAAATTGGAACACGCGTCCGTCCCACTCGCGAAGACGTCGACGCTCCCTCGGCTAGAAAGATCGCGTCCTCGCTGCTGCACCGGCACTTGCCGCAAAGCAGGCGCAGTGGCCACGATGCAGCCCAGCCATGCAAAGTTCTGTCATCCATACGAGCCCTACGACATCCAGCTAGACTTCATGCAGAACCTCTACACCTGCATTGAAAACAGGAACGTGGGTATCTTCGAGTCCCCCACCGGCACCGGAAAGTCGTTGAGTCTGATATGTGCTGCTCTGACATGGCTCAGAGACAACACCCGCCGAGACATTGACCAACTGTCGGGCGCTGGTGCGGCCGAGCCAGGGGACTGGTTGGCCCAGGCCGAAGTTGACATCCGCCGCAAGGAGCTGCTTCGAGAACGACAGGAGCTTGAAGAGAAGCTCGCAAGGCTCCGGGCCAAAGAGCGTCTGGCCCAACGTCGGCAGCAGCAGCACCGAGATGATGCCAGACCATCTAAACGACCAGTAAGCACTTTGGCATATCATATTGTGTGTATCTGATGGATCCAGCGTCTAGACCGTGCAGCCCCCCCTGATGGCGACGACGGTGATGAATTTCTCCTCGACGACTACGACTCGGACAAAGAAGGGGTACATGCCCCCGACACTGATTCAGGACTCTCTGCAAGTACTCGAGCTCTGCTTGACCAGCTTAACCCCAAGCCCGAGGAAGATGACAGCATCTCACCCGCCAATGTCAAGGTCATCTTCTGTTCACGGACTCACTCGCAACTGACCCAGTTCATCCACGAGCTGCGACGAGTGAAGCCACCATCGAGCTTCAATGACCTCCGTGACCATCCTAGCCACAGTGGAGATGTGTTAGAGGAAGGCATCAAGCATCTGCCTCTGGGATCGAGGAAAAACCTCTGTATAAATGAGAAAGTGCTGAAGCTCTCATCCCCTGCGGCAATCAATGAACGCTGTCTTGATCTTCAGAAACCAAGCGCTCGCAAAGACCAGAAATGCGCCTATTTACCAACCAAGAAGGATGGAGAGGCCGTTGCGTCTTTCCGTGACCTGGCTCTGGCTCGAGTGCGTGACATCGAGGACATTGCTCTGCTCGGCAAGGAGGCGCAAATTTGTCCTTACTATGCCTCTCGATCTGCTGTTCCTCCCAGCGAAGTCCTCACTCTCCCTTACCCTCTTTTACTACAGAAATCGGCTCGTGATGCACTGGGCTTATCAGTCAAGGACAATATTGTCATTGTCGACGAAGCTCATAATTTAATGGACGCCATTGCTGATACCCTGTCCATCACGCTACGACTTGGGCAATTGCAGCTGGCAACTCGACAAGTTTTGGCATACGTGCAGAGGTTCAAGAACAAGCTGCAGGGCAAGAATCGTGTTTACGTCTCGCAAGTCATCAGGCTGCTGAACTCTGTCACCAGCTGTCTAGACCGACTTTCGACCAACGTGAAATCTGGTGAAATTGAGGTAACGGCCTCACAGCTGATGTCTGGTAAAGGTGTCGACCAGATCCGACCACACAAACTGGCTCAATACATCCACGAGAGCAAGCTTGCGTACAAGGTGGAAGGTTACCTTCAATCTCAGACACCTGATCAAGACAGTGATCGAAACAAGGGCATTCTGATCCACTTCCAAAGCTTCCTGACCGTGCTGATGAACCCTGCCTCAGAAGGTCGGTTTTTCGTCTCCAGACAGGACGGCGACATTGTTCTCAGATACATCTTGTTGGACCCTCGAGAACATTTCCGAGACATTGTCCAGGAAGCACGGGCAGTTATCCTGGCCGGTGGTACGATGTCTCCTATGGCCGACTATGCCAATTACCTCTTCTCCTACCTCCCTGAAGGCCAGCTACGGACATTTAGTTTTGGCCATGTCATTCCCAAAGAAAACATCTTTGTGGAAACGGTAGGGCGTGGACCAACCGGACAGCCTCTGAAATTCACATTTGACCAGCGCAGCAGCACTGCCATCATCCAAGAACTGGGCAGAACTTTGGTGAGGGTATGCCAGACAGTTCCCGACGGAGTGGTAGCTTTCTTTCCCAGCTATGACTATCTCACTCAAGTCGTACAGGCATGGACTCAATCCTCCATTCTAGCATCGCTTCGCCAGTCCAAGGGCATTTTCCACGAGACCAAGGGCGTCAACGTCGATGATCTGCTGCGAGACTACGCCGAAGCCATTGGCGCGGGTAATGGCGCCTTGATGCTGTCCGTCGTCGGAGCTAAGCTTTCAGAAGGAATCAACTTCTCAGATCAACTCGGTCGAGCAGTCGTCGTAGTCGGCTTGCCATTCCCCAACGCCAACAGCGGGGAGTGGAAGGCCAAGATTGAACATGTCGAGGCGCTGAAAGGCAAGGAGTTGATGAGCCAGCAACAGGCCATGTCAACCAAGGAGCGTCAGGACCAAGCCAGGGCTGCTGGTCGAGACTTTTACGAGAACGCGTGTATGAGAGCGGTGAACCAGAGCATTGGCAGAGCCATCAGACATCGACACGACTATGCTGCGATTCTCCTGGTCGACAGCCGGTTCTCAACTGACCGTATCAGGAACAAACTGCCCGGCTGGATCCAGGGAAGCATGAGGATGAGTGCTAGCAACGGTGCTAGCAACGAGAACGAGTGGAAGGAGACTGAGGCGAGTCTCCAAGCATTTTTTGCGGGCAAGAAGAGCATTGCTCCTGCCGCCGGAGATAGCGGTTAACACCCCGCATTGTGAACCGCGGCAATCGTGCCACAGATATGGAGGTATTAATTGTGACTTGCTCAGTCTGTGTGGTGCTGTCTGGCTTCTCCTCCTTCTCTGTCTCTTCCAATGCCTCCCAACCCTGCGCCGGGCATCAACCCGGTTGCACTCACATACACGCCTCCGCCACATCCCCGATCGACCTCGCCGGCGCCGGCGCCATCCGGATCCACGGCAGCATCCATCCCCCACCCGGAGCCGATCTCGTCGAAAGTATACCACATAGCCGGTCTCCTGGTAACTGTATACGGGCTGGAAGAACTGGCCCCATCATGCACCGACGTGGCCGTGCTGTGGCTGCTCCACCCGCGTCTGCAGACACAGGAATGCATGGCGCCCTTTGCAGCCCACATCATCGCATCGTGGAACGCACATAAAAATAAGGATAACAATAAGAACAATAATAATACCAAACTGGGTCTGATCGCCGTCAGCTTCGACCAGCGGAACCACGGCAGCCGCGAGGTCAGCGCGATCGCCAACGAGGCCTGGCGCGGTGGCAACGAGAACCACGCGCAGGACATGTTTGGCTGCTTCCAGGGCACAGCCGCCGACACCAGCCAGCTGATCGACTACCTGCCCGGCTACATCTTCCCCGCCGGTGGCCCTCATTCGGACCAACGCATCACCGGCCCACACATCGCCCTCGGTGTCAGCCTGGGCGGCCACTCGGCCTGGCAATGCGTGCTGCACGACCCGCGCATCAGCGCCGCCATCGTCACCATCGGCTGCCCCGACTACGAGCGCCTGATGACCGACCGCGCGCGCCTGAGCAAGCGCAAATCCTGGCTCGACGGCAACGGCGCCCGCTTCGTCGGCAGCGCCGACTTCCCCGCCAGCCTGGCCGCCAACGTGCGCCGCTTGGATCCCGCGGGGCTCGTGTTTGGCACCCTGCGCGACGCTTCTGCTGCTGCTGCTGCTGCTGGTGGTGGTAGTGGTAGTGGTGGTGGTGGTGGTGGGAACCCCATCGCCAAGGGCCACGAGCACGAGCACGAGCTGACACAGCGCGACATCGCGGCCCTGCAGCCCGTCATGGCGCGCCACTTTGCCAACAAGCGCATCCTCTGCCTCAGCGGCGGCGCCGATCGCCTCGTACCGTACAAACTTGCCGAGCCATTTATGACCTGGCTCAAGGCGGTCAGTGCCAAGGGCAGCGGCGGCGGCTTCTTTCAACATGGCGGCCTCTTCTTGCACGACGTCGTCCTCCCCGGTGTCGGCCACGATGTCCCCCCCCAGATGGTCGAGTATATGATTCCCTTTGTCATTGAGACTTTGGAGCAATCATCAGCTGCGGCTGCGGGCCCGGCCGGTGGTGCTGGTGGTGGTGGTGGGTCTCAGCGCTCCAGGATATGAATCCTGCTTCTTCTTCATACACGTGTATGGATACTTGTGCATATATGCATTTGCGTGAAAACTTGGCAACAGACAAGATCTTTTTATTAAGATTTTTGTACGTACATTGTACATGGACGAGAACGAAACGAACCACCCCCTGATCCAGAACCACCCACACCAGATACATATACCCAGACCGGGACTCTGATCCGGGTCCCGGACCTGGACCTGGAACTGGACCTGGAACTGGGCCCAGACCTTGTCCGAGTACTACACTATATACCCCAGAATCGGGGACGCGGATCTCCTGCTGCCGAGCCGGCGACATGATGTGATGTTACAGAGTTATTTATTCGTACCACCCCCGTTTATTAAAGCCTGCGTTTGGAAAGTTTAAACCATCGTAGCGATTCGAAAAAAAAGAAAACTTCCAGGAAGAAAATGCCAGAGACTTGGAAACTGTTGTTCTGACAAGGAGAAAATTGGAGAACAGCAAAAGGAGACGGGACGTTTCGTGTCGTCCTTGATTTTTTTTTTGCTGAGTGTTTTTTTTTTCATTTATTGCTTCAAGCTATCTTTCTCAAAAGCTGAGTTCGCCAGGCCCACTCCCCGTCCGCAAACGAAAAAGACCGAAAGGTTGGGGAGTGCATTCCTCGCTTTCAGTTGCCACTAGCCCTTGTACTCTTTCTTGCTGTTGGGTGTTTGGGTAGAGCGACTGGGGATGGGTGGTTGATTGCAGGATTCGCGTACACACACAACCTTCCTTTTTTGTGTGTGACAAGGACCACAGCCAACATGTGAAGGAAAAGGAAGAGAGAGATCATCCTTTCCTAACCAGCCAGCTTACCGCCAGCAATTTCCCATCACTGACTGACTGCCCACCGACCACCACCGCTTGCTGTGGATCCATTTGCCCCCGCCAAAAAAAATACCTGTCTTTTTTCTTATGCGACAAGCTCAACCACACCACCGGCCTCCTTGATCTTCTTCTCAGCCTCCTTGCTGAAGTAGCGCGCCCTCACGACGATAGGGATCTCGGGTATCCGGCCCTTGCCCAGGACCTTGGAGTATCCCAACGGCAACAGATCCAGGACGGGAGCGGTGTCGGTCTTCTTCTTCGAGAGGTAGGCTTCTCTGGTTTCGGCGGGGATGAGCGACCACAGCTATTAAGATAGTAAAAACACGACACGTTAGTAAGACGGACTCCTCAACATGATCATCTCTTTCGTCTTCTTCTTTTTTGGTTGGTGTTTAAACCACAACGGCTTCTGTCATACCTTGTCGAGGTTCACAGTCGGCTTCCAGAACTTGTTCTGGGTCTTGTGGAAGTATCGCATGCCGACTTTACCAAAGTAACCTGGATGGTACTTGTCGATGTTGGTGCGGTGGTGGTGCTGACCACCGGCCATACCACGACCACCGGGATGCTTGCGGTGCTTGCCAACACGACCGTGGCCGGCCGAGACGTGGCCGCGGCTGTAGGGAAGAGAAAACAGCAGTCAGCGCTCCGTCCGTGTCAAGAGTGGAATTTCGGATCAAAAAGGTTGTTGGACACAGTGGAGGGGTGCAGTCATAGTCGCTACTTACTGCTTTCTCGTCTTGGTCAATCTGGTAGGCATCTTGACCGGTGGACGAGAGAATTGGGAGAAACTGTGAGGGAAATCGTCAAAGGTGAAATTCCAACGTCCAGTGGAGATGACGGCGCAGTTGTGTGGATGGAGAAATGAAGTCTTGGCGTACTTCGCCCAAACTTGGCATGTTTGTGACCTTTGTCTGTGCAGGATTCTGCTAACTACTATTTCTCCAATCAATGGCAACCTATCAGCGAAATTGTCTCAACTGTGTAGACAACTGATCGGCCATTCTAATCAGCCTGGATGCCATCTCTGGGTGATATTTTTCAGACACGGAAGCATATCACACGACTACCTGTTTAGCAGTCGCCCGCTCCCTTCCAACACGTCGTTGACCCCCAGTTCACACTCGCTGTGTTGTGGGCATATCCAGCATCAGGGCTGTCTGCGCTCTCGCCAGTCTTGGATGTCCAGCTGATGAGCATCTTTTGCCCTCCATTAGTAATATCGTCGTCGCCATAATACCCAGCATGTACACCGCCAGCATAGCTGAATTCCCGCGGTGGCTTCGGCGTCACATACAAAACTTCGCTTGCCGTCCAATTGCAACTCATCATAGCCTCACCCCAGTCAGACTGACCATGCTCTTGGTAGGGCGGAATGATGTCTCCTTGCTGGCAGAAGCGGTAGTAGAACGTGTTATCCGCCATATTGGTAATGTAGATCATGATAAGGGTTTGGTAGTATGGTGCGTAGATCAAATCGAAGTCCATCACAGCTTCATTCAGGATGAGTGCGTCCTGGTTGCTGTTGTCCGGAATAGTGGCCGCCCACTGGTTTCCATCCCAGAAGGAGTAAGAATCGCGCAGAGTGTAGGCCGAGGGGATCGTCTTGGCCACGAAGACACCATCCGGCGCTCGACCAAAAAGGTAAATCTCGCCATCTTCACTTCCAGGTCCGTCCACGCCCCAGGCACGGAAGCCACCAAGTGAACCATAGGTGATCTCTTCCTGCTGGAAGAGCTGCACGACTGGTCGAGACGCATGCGGGCCCCAGATCTGGTCATTGGTTATGACCAGTACGGTGTTTCCAACAGGCGACAGTTGGTACTCCTGTGAGCTCATGTCGACGTCGGCGTAGACAATTGAACCATATATGAGAGAATGGGTCAAGTTGATGGGAATGGGCGAGGACTCGGGCCAGATAGCATACCGATAGCCAAGCCCAGCCATGGCGGTGTTGAACGACTCTTCGCCCACAGTCATCGGGGCAAATCCTCGCATACGGCCCACGTCGTCTTGCCACTCGCCAAGATTGTCAACTAGTTCAAGAGCCTTGTCCTGCAAGCCATTCATCGTGATATCTGTTGTCACAGAACTAGATACCAGCGATACCAGCTGACCGTCTGATGTCACACCTGTGTCACAGAAGAAAACAATGTGTGTGCCATTCAGCATGCCTCCTTTGCCTCCGTCTCGAGACAGCTTGGGTGTTGTCTTCATCGTCTGGAGAACCATCTTCCTTGAGGCCATGATGCTGCTGGTATACACACCAGTGTCACCAGCAAGGGGGAAGTCGGTAATCAGATCAGCATTGATGCCAGGCTTGAGCAGTGATTCATCCAACTTCTCGGGAACAACCAGCGAGTGGCTGACGTATTGATTTGTGGGTGTGTCAACGCTTGCACCGAGCAACTTGACGTCTGCCACAGTGGGAGACGAGGCTGCTGTTGCGGCAGTCCATGTGTCGTATGAAGGCGAAGTCGACGATGGACGCGCGGTCGCACCCACCAAATTAATAGTGGCCGACACGGGGTTATTCAGCGAAAACTTGAGGTAGCAGTCATCGGCGCCACCATTGACTCTATCAGGGGCAAAGACAAAGCCTGCACAGACAAGCCCGGCGGAGGAATCGGTGTATTCGTCACATTTTTCCTTGCATTGATCAAAGGATGCAACCTTAAGGAATGGGAGGATATTCTGGCCGGGGAAGTCAACGTTGCAGATGACCGAGTATTTCTTGATATCATCATCGGTAAGATTGGCCTCGAAAGCCCCGCAGATGATCTCCTGGGAAAGAGTCAGAGTCACAAACGAAAGAGGATTGGAAGGAACAGTAACCTGATGAGCCCGCGCTGCAGCCCGTGCAGCGAGATGTTTGTGGCGAGCAGCCAGACCAAGTAGCTTCGCGTGGTGGAGACCAGCCACCGATCCTCCAGGGAGTGACAAGATAAGAGTGACTATGAAGAGAGTGAGGGTGATGAGGATTGGTGGTGCCATTGCGTTGGGACTAGAAGAAGCGGGAGTCAGAATCAGGGCAGCCAGGAAAGAAGAAGCGGGAGTCAGAATCAGGGGGTCAGGAAAGGGGATATCACATACCCAAGACTGGTGGTTGGTTTGTAGTGATAGCGTCCGCTTGTACAGCTGACTATGACTGGATGAGTTGGAGCAAAGGAGTGAGATAAAAGGAGTGAATGAGGTCAGGGCAATTGAACAAGCTGAGAACCAAATTCAGGAGAGAGGGGCCATTGAATAATAACAATGAAGAAGAGGGGGTTGTCGCGTCGTTGAGCGTGTTGCTATGGTAAAAAGGGCGGCGGCGAGTGACTTCTTTGTATCAGTTACAACACATGTCCCAACAGGGAAGGCGCAACCCAATGTCCAAGGGAAGGCGCAACCCAATGTCCAAGGGAAGGCGCAACCCAACATCCAAGGGAAGGCGCAACCCAACATCCAAGGGAAGGCGCAACCCAACATCCATCCAGGGGTTCCTGCTGTTCGTTTGTCAGCTCTTTCTCCCCCTTGACGGCGCGGCAGGCAACGATTTCTTCGAACCAGTCGCATGGATCATGGAAGTATCACAAAGGGGGGCCCAATTCTCTCTGTCAGATACTGCAGTGACACAACCTAACCTACTCTATCTGCATCTTGTCAGAGGATATCACTCAGCCTTCTTCACCTACTCT
Source organism: Chaetothyriales sp. CBS 134920 (assembly GCA_003693665.1). NCBI lineage: Eukaryota > Fungi > Ascomycota > Eurotiomycetes > Chaetothyriales > Domatiomycetaceae > Domatiomyces > Domatiomyces catenatus. The sequence continues at coordinate 26,304 of QQSL01000057.1, forward strand.
ATCTGCATCTTGTCAGAGGATATCACTCAGCCTTCTTCACCTACTCTATCTGCATCTTGTCAGGATATCACTCAGCCTTGTTGACCTTCTCTTTCAGCTTCGGCGCCGTCGTCGCATTCTTTTCCAGATCAGCCGCCCACAGCGCGGCACCAACGGCATTGGTAAATGCAAACGCCAGGCCAGCAAAGGGGATCATCTCGAACAAATAGGAAACAACGCCAAAGGCTGTGTATGCGCCCCGGTTCGCTTCGATGTGTGTGTCTCTTTGCGTCTTGGACCATCCCTTGAGCTGGAAGTACCTGGAAAGAGCGGCCGGTCCATTGCGGCGGCCCTGGGTGATGATGAAGATCAAGGTGCCCACGATGGGTATGAAATTGAGCGGCCAGTACAGCACATATCGGATGATGGCGCTGGGTGCCAGCTTGGCAAACGGCTTCTTTATCAGCTTACCCAGCCGGGCAATATTATCACTGCCAGCCTTGATGTGTCTCCCATCTTCCACCAGGCTTGTGTAGCCCTTGGACAGAAGCGTGCCGTCGAACTCGTCTGTCAGGGCCTCCTCTGTCAAGAAGGTCTTTGCGATCAAATTGGTAATCGTCGAGCTCTGGCTCAGGGTCAGGAGAGCAGCTGAAAAGGCCGCGGTCGGTCCAGAGGTAAATGCCAAAACGGCGGCTTGGGGCAGGTACAACAAGGCAAAGCAGGCAATGGTGACTCCAGTCCCAGCAGTGATTGTGGGGATCAATTTTGCCTTGAGGGGCTTCCAGAGGTCCCTGTGTGACAAGAAATAGTAGACACCCTGGCAAAGGTCAGAGGGAGTGTAGTCTGGCGTGGCAATTGCCTGCGCACCTTGATTGGGTATAGGTAGGCACGTGAGTAGACGGCCTCAACTGTCTGCGCTCGAATCTTCTCCACCTCGCCTGCTGCCACGGTCTTGACGCGTTCTTGCAGATGAGAGGGCATAATGGCTGTCAAGGAAGAGCAAAGGAAGTGACAGGAGCATGTTGATGAGGCCTCGGTGTACACATGTTTGACAGAGCGGTTGAGGGCTATGACGTCATGCATCGCGTTGTATATTCCGCAACCAATTGCTACAAAGGCGGAGGCGCCGATGCTGTGTCCAAGTCAACGACGTTAAATAAACAGGAGTGGCTCCATAATATCAGTACGAGAATACGTTAGTCCTTAACTCCTGCTGTAGTACATATCGGGAGCGTGGTTAAGCCCGAGTAGGGTTGCACCCTTGTGAATGTACAGGCCATATAATCAAACTAGCAAGCACAGTTGTCTTTCTGCTGCTTTGCCCTGTCTGCAAGATTAATGCTTGCATCGTTGGCTCTGTTGGAAGCGCCGGAAAGAGCTGCCTGCGTGCCGCCGCTGGTGGCCGCCCTGGAGCTCTTCAGCGATGTCTCGGGGATGGCATTGGCGATTGCAGTGAAGACGTCGGCGACGTTTGTACCAGTCTTGGCACTAGTTTCAAAGAACAGCAGGCTCTCTTCCTCGGCATAAGCCTTGGCTTCTCTGGTTGGGATCTTGCGCGCGTCCCCTTCATCGCTGCGCTCTGCCTCGCCCTCTGCATCAGGTGCGTCTTCCGTGTCAAGCTCCGACAAGGAGTTGGCAGACGAGCACAAGTCCAGCTTATTGCCAACAAGGGCAATGACGATGCCGGGAGATGCTTGTCGCTGCAGCTCGGCCACCCAGTGCTTGGCTTTGGTGAGCGAGGTCGGCTTGGTCAGGTCATAGACCACGAGGGCGGCTTGCGCATTGCGGTAGTACATTGGAGCAAGAGAGGCAAACCGCTCCTGACCGGCGGTATCCCATATTTCAAACTTAATTATCCTGCTGGGCAAGGATATCTTCTGCGTCAGAAAGGCGGCTGTGGCAGACATGATCAGCCTGGGCTCAATGTGGCTGCCTCCAAAACAGGATGGCGCTGGCAAAGGGCGCAGGGAAAGCGTACCTCCGATTGTTGGCTCCTTGTTCTCTTGGAAATCATTGTTGACGAAGCGGAGAACGAGGGACGACTGGAGAGAGCTCTGTCAGCACACGTCTGCAGATTTGAAATTATGCAGAGTCCAGCAGAGGTGACAGCCATATTTAGGCACATCTCAGCTTCGCTGTCGTCTGGGCCTCCATGCTGGACGCAGGTGATACCGGCCACCAAACCATTCGCACATGGTGACGGGAAGAGGGTAGGACAATGACGACTATTGGACAAGTGTGCCACCCACCTTCCCAACGGCTGCTTCCCCGAGCAGGACCAGCTTCACACTGCTGCTCGGTTTGGGGGCTGATGTCTCTGCCATTTGACAACGTGGGTCTGGACGATGGAGAAGTTCTTGCTGGTCCGATCGGCTGCTCAGACGTCGGCGGGTGCGGGCGCGGGGGACACAACAGCGGGTCCTGCGCTGAAGGAAGTGGAGTGGAGTGAGGTGGGTGTAAGTTGTTCGGCACTTGGCCCAAGACGGTTTATAGAGCAGCGGCTGGCTTGCTCGATCAACAGACGAAGCAGAGCGCAGGTGGGCGGAAGAATATGGGGGCCCAACTTCAAGAGCCTTTGCGAGCACAGGCAGCGCGGGAGGCAAGAAGACAATTATCTCAACAAGGAAGTGACGAATGCGAAACGGACTAACTTGGAGCTGCGCCAAGAGCTCTGACGCTCGCTGTGTAAAATAGAATTCACCAAACGCGGAAGGAGCCACCAGCCCAGCTTGAGTTATGAACTACGCAACTTAACTCGAGTACTAAACCATTAAGCACCAAGTCCAAGTGCAGTAGAAGAGCATCAGAGTCTGGGAGAAATGACGACAGGAATATTATTCTTCGCTTTAAGAGTGTCACACACAAAGCTATGATTAACTTTGTCCCAATAGTCCCTCCCCCCTTGCCGTTTTATTTGGTCCATGACCATTATCCCTCATTCTGCAGCGTCAGCTCACCAATCGCAAAGACCGGTAGACAGACGCTGCTCCTGCTGCTCTTCTAATACAAGATGACCTGAGTCATAAATCTATTCGCCACAACAATCTTTCCTGTCCCACAGGTAGTCTATCCGAAAACACCGAAACGACTTTTTGAAACATGCCCACAATAGTTGTACAAAAAAAAGAAAAACCGTGCCCTTTTGATTTCCCATGGTGCTGCGCCGTCGCTCGAAGATGATGCAATTCAGGTGGTCTGAACGCTCGAAAGTGATCTTGACACTACTTGTACAGGGGTAGTCGAAAATCTCTCAGGGTATTAAAAAGGTGTATGTTGAACAGGTGTCTGTCTGGTCGACGGGTTGGCAAGACGGAGCCATTGGAGTTGCGATGTCGCCACAGGCGCTCCGAGGGAGTGGTGGCCTTGGAGTGTTCTCAATGTGATCCTAATGCAGGTGCAGCGCAGGCGATGCGAAAAGGGGGTACTGATACAGTTTCGTCATCGACGCTTCGGCGGCGGCGGCGGAGGCTTGGGCACGCCGGTGGTATCGTAAGCTCCACGACCCATGTCGGAGGCGATCTCGAGTGTTGTTGAGATTATCATTTAGGCTCTGTCAAAAGGCGCTGTTAGAAAGGAATATCCTTGTGGTGGGCAGGCCGCATTTATATGCAATGCAAGGGGTGACGAGGGCAGATGACTCACGATTTGAAGGTGCGTGCAGGAAGCGAACAGGACGGTTTGATGGTTGTTGGGGCAGCCACGAATAGCTGCTGAGGCGGTGGCTGCGGCTGCTGCTGCTGCTGCTGCTGAATATAGTATACAGGTGTGGTACAGGGAGACCTCTGAGATCTGCCAGAGCGCATGCAACTTGTACTTTTTTTTTCTGTTTGTTCCCCTTCTGTACAGGGCACACAGCAGTCGAGCTTGTGTCAAGGAGTGTGCAGGGAACGAGAGGAAGTCGCTCGAGGAATTTGAGATTTGAGAGTGTCAGACCGGCGCCAGAGCGTGTTGCTGATTTTATCCACAAGGGGTGTGCCAATTAGTGCGGTGCCAGAAGGGCGACTGGGCGGTACAGGTAGATCTGACACGAGAGCTAGTGCTGGTCGCGGGCGCGGGTTTGCTGATGAGTCGCAACTGAGCACTACGCCAGGCCGGGCGGGAGGGGCGTAGAGCCTGAGATGGCAGGGGAGAGCAAGACAAATAGGACTGGAACTGCGACAACGAACAAAGGGAAGTGGAAAATGAGAGAGCGACGTGTAACTTTTTGGGGAAAAGAAAGATGGGATGTCAGAAACAGATTCCATACATTTGTAGGCGCCCCCTGGTCTCGCTCTCGGGACAGGCCTGTATTATTAGCAGAAATTCGTTTTGGGAGAAGAGTCACATGCAGTGGAGTCGCGGCCTCGTGTCAAAGGGCATCCTGAGCCGCTCCGGGACCACGGTTCCAGGCTGTTACGCTTCTACAGTTGGAACTAGGCGAGCCGGAAGAGAGCTAGTCCTCCATCCCCGAATGCTTGGTGACGGCCCCCCTTCCCTAGCGGAACCTAGGAGGCGTGCCCAAGTTTAAACTGTCAAAAAAGAAAAGGATTGCCTAGATTGAGTAACCGGTCCCGACCCAGAGCAAATGATGCAGCAAAGCGCTGGGGGAGGGGCGTGATTGGCGCGGATTGTGCCTCTTGGGTTGTAAAAAGCCCCAAAGCCGTGGCAAAGGGGGGCCACCAGGGTCAGATCCAAGGGGAATGTCAGGGACGCGGGCCAACCTTCAAGGACGAAATCTTAGGCATGATTCGTGAGCGTCCGAGGGGGGCTGGCAGGCTGCGACCCAAGGGTGGCAGCGAGGATAGTGACCGACAGGCGGGCGGATGGGGGATGAAGGAGGGTGTTTCATTGCCCTGGCTATGCCCAACGAAGACAAACCCGTCGGCTTGGCCCGGTGCTGGCAAAAGTGTCAATAAATTTCATGGTCAGATCACCAGCCAGGCCAACTTAGCGCCAGCGACGCCGTCTACCCTTACCCCTGCGTATCTCTGGCCTAACCCCAGGCTGGCGTCGTTGGCCGGCTCAACCGGCTGCGCTTTCACATCATCCGAGAGACTGTCAACGCCTTTCGGAGCTTTTGTTGACGCAGAAAGTGGATAGTGGCCGTCGCTGGGTACCCATTTCTCTCAGCGCCACCACCTTGACTACACTCCCCGAGACTCGGCTTCTGGAACCCGGCAGATGCATCCTTGAGGGTGTCAAGCTGTGGGCAAGGATAGAGTACTGACTCGCTGTGAGGGGTGCGCATGACCTGAGGTACCCTACTCAGGAGGATGTAAGCAATGTCAGTCACTGGTACGGATAATTAGTGTGCTGAGTGACGAGCTTTGCTTATTATGATGGAAGCCCTTGACAGTGTGCAGTTGGTGGTGGCAGTGGTCGCTCCTGCTGCACCGGCGCCATTGCGCATCAAAGAAGCAACTACCGTACTATACCGTATACTCTACCGTAGCATCCCATCATGGTGGCAATCCACGGTCGTTCCCACATTCCTTTTTCTCAAAAAATAAAAAATAAAAAAAAAATAAGAAAGTACTCTCTCATCACCAACCCTTGCGCTTTCGCGCACAAAAAAGGTAACGTGTCCTCGTGGCAGCTCGCTAGGGGAGGAGGCGTTGGCCAAAGTCCCTAGCGGGCAGCAGCCTTGCATCCCTGGACATACCCCCCTTCGCATTTTTGCCTCCACTCGGTCGCCATGGAGCATTGAGCTAGAATGTCGCTAGAATGCCCGGCTCCTGCCTTCCTCCCGGTTAGCCCCTTGCTCAACGGATCACAAAATCCCCTGAAAGCGAGATGGCAAAAAAGAAAATTAAGCCAACGACAGCATGTGTTGTGTACGAACAGCTCCAGCCAGTCTGGGAGAGTGCTGAGTGTGCTGACGCGTGGCCAACCAAAGATGTATACAGTACCGACATATGCTACCATACAAGTTATGGGGCGTGTCTGTGCGCCCAGGTTACACGATCTCAGTCGTCACGAGCACCTCCGATTCGACTACAGCAGGGCACAGCCTTGTGTTATGTGTGTGTTGAAGTATGGGTGTAGCAAAGTTCAAGGGCGCCAACGGGGAACAAGGGCAGTTTACGGCACCCCCTTGACGCGTTTGAGTGCCCACTTTGAAATTTACTAACCTACCGTCGCTCCAGATCGCTCAAATTCCAGCCATTTTAGGGATAGCAACCGTTGAATCTGCTCCATGTTAGAATGTTTCGTGGCAAACCAACGGTGGTGGCGGTTAGAGAACAAAGCTCGCAAATGAGGCGTTTGCTTCCAAATATAGTTGCTCAGCTTACGACCGAAAAAAACAAGGGGCGGAAAAAGAGCACGAATCGCCATGTCGTCGCCATGAACGAACTCACCCAATACTACATGTATGCAGCTGAGTCAGTGGACAGTGGACACGTATGTCAAGCCGCGGGTATGCATACACTACTCGTAGCTGGCCGAGGCATGAGCGAGATCCAGCCGCAGATCGAACCGAAATGATTGCTTCGGACCCAATCCTTCGGGTGGTTGCAGTGCTTGAAGAGGACTAGGCGGCGCGACGCGAGACGGTGTTGATATCACAACGGCAGGAGATTTGGGACAGGTGCATTCTGACAGCTGAAATCATTATTGGCCCAGTAGGGCAACTAATGGGCAGCTAATGATTCATTAAGGTAGCCACAAGTGCCCTGGGTTCACCTAGACGGCTGGCTAAAGGGCGCCTACCTGCTCTGGAGGGGGGAGGATGATTACTATACGTGCGAGAGAGAGTATTCCTTTTATTTCGCGGGAGCTTCCACCCGGGCCTCCACCCATCCACCCACACCCACACCAGCTCTATTTATTACCCCTGTTCTTTTCCGATAACTTAAAAGGTTATGATCTAACTGACCGACCCTTACACTAGACCCGCTCCATATCTGCCACCAACTCTCGTCTCCTAAATGTTAAAATGGCCGTCTTATCGGCGAAAAGAAGGAAGATAACCAAGATGCTTCAAGGTCCCCGAAAAAAAAAAAAAAAAAACTCCAAGAGCGCTCAAGGCTCCTTCCTTTTTTTGATTAACTGCCGTTTAACTCCTATCAGCGCTGTTTAAGGTTATTTCCCCAGTTCTCCAATTACACACGAGCGGCCATGTCCACTACTCCTTACGTCACAAGCTCCTTATCGACCAGGTATTTTCACAAAGTCCACAGAGGGTGCGAGTGCGCTCGCTCGTGAACATTACCCCGACTTCTTGACGAGGGAAGCGAGCTTATCATATCAGCAAGTGTGAGTGTGGGGTTACTTCCAAACCTATTGCACCCGCCCGGATCAAGGGAAAGACACCCACGGACATGCCAGCATTATCGGAGGGGCAGTAAGTAGCAAGATAGAGCTGTAAGCAGTGCGAGGGAGCACCATTCTTCCACGATCGTAGCATTACTGTCTGTGTCTCTGTGTCGTCGTCGTCGTCGTCTGAATCACCATCGCAATCGCAATCGTCTGCAAAAAATGCCTGGAAAGATCCGTACAGCGCTCAAGGTTGATCTCGACAAGCCTGCGAGGGAGCAGCCGTGCCTTCATGTAGGTTTCGAAACTGTGGTAATTGATGAATGTATATATCAAGAGACTAAGCGTTAAGCAGAACAGATGGCACCCAGACGGTGAGCTCGATGGTGATATACCACACCTCTGAGGTCCTAACGCACGCAGTTCCCTTTTGTGGCACGATCAAGAACGGCGAGACCGTCAAGATCGAATGCGTTGACTGGACTGGCGGGCAGATCAAGAACGATGACAGCGCCGACGATATCAGGAACGTCGATCTGACCCAGATCCACTACCTGTCCGGCCCCTTCGAGATCGAGACAGCCGAGCCGGGCGATGTGCTGCTCGTCGAGATCCAAGACGTCCAACCCTTTGAAGACCACCCCTGGGGCTTTTGCGGCGTCTTCCACAAGGACAACGGAGGCGGATTCCTCGATGAGACCTACCCTGAAGCGTAGAACAGCCCTTTCTCTCTCTCTTCTCCCCCCTTTGCTTCTTGCTCCTTCTTTCTCCCACTAACCGCACTCACTTGACCAGGGCCAAGGCAATCTGGGACTTCTCCGGCATCCACTGCACCTCACGACACATTCCCGGAGTCAAGTTCGCCGGTCTGATCCACCCGGGCATCCTTGGCTGCGCGCCGTCGGCCGAGATTCTTGCCGAATGGAACCGACGCGAAGGCGAGCTGATCGCAAACTCGTCGCTCAACCGAATTGTGGCACAACCGCCCAACCCGATCAATGTCCATGCTGGCAGCGGCTCGGACGAGATCCGGGAAAAGGTCGGGCGCGAGGGCGCGCGCACCATCCCCGGTCGACCGGAGCACGGCGGCAATTGCGACATCAAGAATCTCTCGCGCGGCAGCAAGGTCTACCTCCCCGTGCACGTCAAGGGTGCCAAGTTCAGCGTGGGTGATTTGCATTTCAGCCAGGGAGACGGCGAGATTAGTTTCTGCGGCGCCATTGAGATTGCCGGAGTCATCACCATCAAGTTCGATGTCATCAAGGACGGCCAGGCAAAGCTGGGCATGAAAGGGGGCAAGAGCCCGATTTATATTCCTGGCCCCGTCCAGACGCAGTTCAGCCCAGGGCGAATGCTGTATTTTGTAAGCTGCTTCCTCCTCCTCTCAGTGCTATGTTGGGCAGCGCTGATCACATAACACAGGAAGGCTTCAGTGTCGATGAGAACGGCAAGCAGCACTTCATGGATGCCACCGTGGCGTACAGGCAGAGCTGTCTCCGGGTAATTGAGTATCTGAAGCGATATGGGTATGATGATTATCAAGTGTACTTGATGTTGAGTTGTATCCCAATTGAAGGCCATATTGCCGGCATTGTCGATGTAAGTTGTCAAACCATCCATCTCTATACGCATCCGATCCAGTGCTGACTGACCGGCGTAGATTCCCAATGCCTGCACAACCATTGGCTTGCCCATGGACATCTTCGACTTCGACATCAGTCCCGGTGCTGAGGTGAAGAAGATCGATGCTGGCAAGTGTGCGTATGTCAGCAAGTAGAGTGGATGTGGCATTCTCACTGTTGAACGAGACTGGTCGGCCTCTTTCCTTAGGGCCTCTCAACTCGAGAGGTAGCAAATACACCTTACTGTACTTTGCAATCATCACCAGCGGTTTCACAAGAAAGATCTTCTCAAAGAAGAAAGCAGTCATCTCGATTGTTTTCTTTTTTCATTTGGCAAGAAACTTCTGAAAGGCCTCGTGGTCAATGCTCACATTGCCCACCGCCTTCAGCTTCTTCCTTCCCTCCTTTTGCTTTTCCAACAACTTCCTCCTCCGACTGATGTCGCTGGCGTGCAGCTTGGCCAACACATCTTTCCGGAAGGGCTTCAAGGTCTCCCTAGCAATGATTTGCCGTCCCACCGCAGCTTGGATCACTACCTCAAACATCTGTCGGTCCACGTGCTCTTTGAATTTGGTCACCCACGCTTTCCCCGTGTACCTGACAAGGGAGTGGTGCATGATGCGAGACACTGCGTCCACTGGGATGGAGTTGACAAGCAATTGCAGTTTCACAATGTTACTGGGCCGGTAGCCGCTGTCTTCATAGTCGAGGGTGGCATAGCCTTTGGTTATCGATTTGAGCTTGCCAAAAAAGTCATCCACAAGCTGAGACAACGGAAGGTCATACTTGAGAATCACTTGACTGGACGTAAAGTACTCGAGTGACTTCTGGATGCCCCTATTGGACTCGCACAGTTCAATGCAGGGCCCGAGGTAGTCTTCAGGGAGAGTGATTGTGGCAAGCACGTAGGGTTCCAGCGTCTCTGCAATATGCAGGTGGTGAAAGTCTGCATTGTCAGGGAAGTCTGCAGGATTTGTAATGACTACTTCGCGGCCATTGGTGTAACGGATCTTGAAGGGCACTGTAGGTGGCGTGATGATGATGGATGCGCCGTGCTCTTGGCGGAGCCGGTCTTCGAAGACACTGCAATGTAGGGTACCCAGGAAACCCATGCGGAAGCCGGCTCCTAGGGCGAGGGAGGATTCCTTGGTCAGGGTAACCGAGCGGTCGTTGAGAAGCAATTGCTGGATGGAGTCGGAGAAATGCTCGAATTGGGACTGATCAACGGGGAAAACAGCGACGAAAACCATCGGCTTGGGCTCCTCGAACCCTGGGAGCGGCTTGACGAGTGATTGTGTGTTGGTATGAGTGTAGGTGTCACCGATCTTAGCCTCGCTTGACTTGCGCATCGAAGGGTTGAAGTACACGTAGCCAACCTGTCCCGCTCGAAGGCATTGCTGAGGCGTCTGATTCGGGTACATGATGCCCACCTCGCCAACGGTGTACTTGTTCCCTGTGGCAAACGACACAATATTGTCGCCGGCTTTGAGAGTGCCGTCGAAGATCCGAACCAGCAGAATCACGCCCTTGTAGGCAGAATACCAAGAGTCGACCAGAAACAGACGCAGAGGAGCGTCAGCAGAGCCGGTGGGCGCCGGGATCTGTTCCACCACCGCAGGAAGGAGAGCCTCGACATTTTTACCAGACTTTGCTGAGACGAGGATAGCAGACGACGGATCCAGCTCAAAAGTGTCCTTCATCTGCTCCATCACACGTGGCGGGTCGGAATGGGGCAGGTCTATCTTGTTCAGCACTGGCACCAGGGCAAGTCCCTCAGCAAAGGCCAGATAGAAGTTGGCCACCGTCTGGGCCTGCACGCCCTGGCTGGCATCGATCAGAAGAAGAGCTCCGCCACAGGACTTGTAGCTGCGCGATACCTCTGCACGGAAATCGACATGTCCGGGGGTGTCGACCAGGTGCAGCAGATAGTCGTCACCTTTGTGATTGTACAGCATGGAGCATGTTTGCGCCTTCACCGTGATTCCCCTTTCCCGCTCGACGTCGAGCTTGTCCAGCACCTGTTTGTTGGCTCCTGGCTGGATCGTGCCAGTGAGCTCGAGCAGACGGTCACTGAGCGTGCTTTTGCCATGGTCAACGTGTGCAACAATGCAGAAATTGCGGTATCGTTCGATCGGAATCGCAGCAATACGGCGTTCAATGCTGGCAGCCTCGGGCGTCGGTGCTCGGCGGAATGCGCTGTGGGAAAAGTGCAGGTGCGGCGGGCACGCGATGTCTTTAGCCACCGTGCGCAAGGGAGCGGCGCGGATTGCCCTCGACCAGCACAGGGCACTGTGCCATCTTCGCATTACTCGATGCTCACTTCAGAACGCGTGCACCGACATGCGAATACTCTGTGAATCTTTTGCTGGTGCAGGCTTGGCATGTTTGCCTCAATCCGGCGCGATGCCGAAACGGGTATAATGTTGACATTCGCCTCGCATCCTCACTGTGCGTGCTGGCCTCACCAAATGCTGGTCTTGTAGTTGCTCCAATGGCTCCAGAAAAGAGAGACAAGTCACAGGTGCACAAGGTTGCCTTGAAAGGTAGGTTCCCGAGGGCGACACAGTCTGATGCTAACGTTGGCCCAGGATCGGCAAAGACAGTCGCCGAGTTCTTCGAGTACTCGATCCACACAATCCTCTTCCAGCGAGGGGTCTATCCCGCGGAAGACTTCACGGCAGTCAAGAAATATGGGCTGAATATGCTGGTCTCGTCGGACGACCAGGTCAAAGCATACATCAAAAAGATCATGAAGCAACTGAACACCTGGATGCAGGGCGGCAAGATTTCAAAACTAGTGGTGGTCATCACAAGCAAGGAAACAGGTGAACATGTTGAGCGGTGGCAGTTCAATGTCGAGATCTTCAACAAGGCATCCAAGGGCAAGTCGTCGAGGAAGACCACCGACAAGGAGAATGTTGTGCCAGACGATGGCGCTGCTGCGCAGCCGTCACCTGAGAAAACCGAGGAGCAGATCCAAGAGGAGATCCAGGCGATCTTCCGTCAGATTACGGCGTCGGTCACCTTCCTGCCCGTGCTCGATGGAAACTGCACTTTCAATGTGCTCGTCTACGCCGACGCAGACTCAGACGTGCCCATCGAGTGGGGAGACAGCGATGCCAAGGAGATAAAGAATGGAGAGAAGGTCCAGCTCAGAAGTTTCAGCACGAGCAACCACCGCGTAGACACTTTGGTAAGCTACCGGTTGGCTGACTGAAGAGCCTGAATATGGGCTGGCTGGAGAGCCTGAATATGGGAACACTGGCACGGAGTTCGCGAGGGTGTTTCGGAAGCTATCAGTTATATATCACGAAAGGCAGGATGTAAGGCTTGCTACGATAATGAAATTTACTTTCCGCTGTCAATTACAACAGTGTTCTGTGAGGCCCAAACCCCTATTGGCTCGGAGGGGAAGACGAGGGGCGGAGCGGGGACCAAAGGCGGAGCGGGGTAGCGGAAAACCTTGCCACAATTTTTTGTCACGCCCGCGACCTGTTGATATTTTGGCCGATTGTTGATCCCCTTGACATCCACCACCCTTTCGATCCATCCTTGTCGAGTTCATGACTCTTTCCGCCATTTCGGCTTCTTAACGTCTGGACGACGGTGATGCGATGGCCACCACCACAAAGGTTGCCATTGCGGTTCCACCGCCGGGAAAACCAGTAGTAGTTGACGATGCGCCAAAAGTGATCAAAGCGCTGCAGTTTGGCGTCTTGTAAGGCAGAATCAAACCCACGATGAACATTAACTAAGCAATACCCTCCAGTTCGGATCAAGACATAGTCAACCGGTCCCAGGTGCAGCTCGCCGACCGTCGACTGTTCGACCTCAACAAGGGCCGTGCCTATGCCGAGTTCGGGCCACTTGACCCTCGTCTGGGTATTTCCGGCAAGCATGACATCTGCAAAACCTGCGGCGAGCGGCTACAACAATGCAACGGGCACTTTGGACACGTCGCGCTGGTCCTACCCGTCTTCCACGTCGGCTACTTCAAGAAGGTGATACAAATTCTGCAGAGCATCTGCAAGGAATGCTCTGCCATCCTGCTCCCCGAGTCTGAGCGCCGACGTTTTCTTTCGGCCCTCCGCCGTGCAGAAGGAGATGGACTGCGCATGGCAGGCATCATCCACAAAGTAGCCGCGCTGTGCAAGAAGGCAAAGACATGCTTTGAGTGCGGTGCCGTTAACGGCGTTGTGCGCAAAGCAGGCTCAGCCGCTCTGAAGATCTCACATGACAAGTTCAAGACATTCAACAGCTCGACATCGGCGAAGAAAGTGCCGCCAGTGGAAAAGATCTTGTTCGACGAGTCATTTGTCAATGCGCGCCAGCACAACAGCGAGCTGGACAAGCACCTGAAGAAAGCCCAAGACGACCTCAATGCGCTGCGTGTGCTAAAGCTGTTCCGTCGGGTTAAGGACGCAGATCGAGAACTGCTTGGGCTTCGTAAAGCAGACCCTTCGTCTTTTCTCTGGCGCTATGTACCTGCACCGCCGGTCTGTATACGACCATCGGTGGGTCAGGAGGGATCAAGCACGGAGGACGACATTACAGCAAAACTCGGCGACATCATCAACGCGAACAACCTGCTGAGAGAAGCGCTGGCAAAAGGTGCTCCCGTGCAGAGCCTGGTAGAACACTGGGATTATCTTGGTCTCCAGCTGGCCATGTACATCAACAGCGACGTTCCGGGACTGGCCAAGGCCGAGTCTGGTCGCTCCATCCGCGGCTTCGTACAGCGTTTGAAGGGCAAGCAGGGTCGGTTTCGTGGCAATTTGTCTGGCAAGCGTGTCGACTTCTCTGGTCGCACTGTCATCTCGCCCGACCCCAACTTGGCCATCAACGAGGTTGCCGTGCCCATCCTGGTGGCCAAAAACATGACATACCCGGAGGTGGTGACTACACACAACCTCAAGAAACTTCGCCAGCGTGTTCAGAACGGGGCTTCACAATGGCCAGGCGCAAATTTTGTGCTGAAGAAGGGCAGTGAATACCTCCGCATCATGCTCAAATTCGCCAACCGGGATAATGTGGCCAAGGATCTCAAGTACGGCGACATCGTGGAGCGCCACCTGGAGGACGGCGACGTTGTGCTCTTCAACCGACAGCCGTCGCTGCACAAGTTGTCCATTCTCAGTCATTATGTGCGAGTCAGGCCCCATCGAACGTTCCGGTTGAATGAATGTGTGTGTAACCCGTATAATGCCGACTTTGATGGTGACGAAATGAACCTGCACGTACCGCAGACCGAAGAAGCCAGGACAGAGGCTGTACAGCTGATGGGCGTCAAGCACAATCTGGTCACACCCAAGAACGGAGAGCCGATCATTGCTGCCATCCAAGATTTCATCACTGCTTCCTACCTCCTCAGCAGCCTCGATGTGTTCTATGATCGAAAAACGTTTGCGACAATATGCGCAGGCATGTTTGAGACACACGAAACGTTTGAATTGCCGCCTCCTTCGATATTGAAGCCACAGTGCCTTTGGACAGGGAAGCAGGTGTTCAATGTTCTCATGCGGCCGAACAAGCAATCCAATATCATGGTCAACCTGGAGGCCTCATGTCGAGACCACAAGGACTACCATCCCGGCCTGCACCGCGATCTTCAAGATGACAGTTATCTGCGGGTGTATAATTCAGAAGTCATGTGCGGCAGAATGGACAAGGCAACAGTGGGTGCAGGGAAGAAAAACTCGCTGTTCTATGTCTTGTATCGAGACTTTGGGCCCGACGCCGCTACACGATGCATGAACCGGATTTCCAAGTTGTGTGCACGCTGGCTCGGCAATCAGGGCTTCTCTGTTGGCATCAGCGATGTCACCCCTCCTGATATGTTGAAGAAGACCAAGTCAGACATGATTGGGGATGTTTTCAATCAATGTGCTCAGTTCGTGGTGGACTCCAAGGCTGGCAAGCTCAAGAGAAGGCCAGGCCTGGACGATGCTGGCACTCTTGAAGCGGAGCAAGTCCGGGTCTTGTCTACAGTTCGTACCAACATTGCCAGCATTCTCACGTCACAGCTCAGCAAGAACAACTCGCCCATGGTGATGGCAACGTCAGGCTCCAAGGGTTCTGCCGTCAACGTTACTCAGATGGCTGCGCTTCTTGGTCAACAGGATATTGAAGGCAAACGTGTGCAGGACGGATTCCAGGATCGAACGCTTCCGCATTTTCCCAAGCATGAACGTTCACCGCCGTCCAAAGGGTTTGTCTCCAACAGCTTCTTCTCTGGTCTGCTGCCCTACGAGTTTCTTTTTCACGCCATCGGTGGTCGTGTTGGTC
Source organism: Chaetothyriales sp. CBS 134920 (assembly GCA_003693665.1). Classification (NCBI taxonomy): domain Eukaryota; kingdom Fungi; phylum Ascomycota; class Eurotiomycetes; order Chaetothyriales; family Domatiomycetaceae; genus Domatiomyces; species Domatiomyces catenatus. Next base: position 41,426 of record QQSL01000057.1, read on the forward strand.
TGGTTGATACCGCCGTCAAGACTGCTGAGACGGGTTACATGTCTCGTCGGTTGATGAAATCGCTGGAGGATCTTTCGGCACAGTATGACCGGACTGTTCGCAATTCCGAGTCTCACATTGTCCAGTTCCGGTTTGGCGATGATGAGTTGGATCCTGTCGACATGGAGGCGAGTGCTAAGCCAGTCGACTTTGACCGAACATTTGCCCATGTTGAGGCTACGACATATAAGCTTGAGGATGAAGGATTGCGCAGAGCAGAAATTGAGTCAATATTGGAAAGCAAACTGTCAGTCAAGCGGAAAGAGCTGACGCGCCGGGGCCTTGATGGCACCGAGTTGAGATATGACGCGGACGAGGATCAGGACGTGGACCAACATGAAAGTGCGAGGACGTTCTTGCGTTCAATCAACGACTTCATTATGGGCAAGGTTGCTCTGTTTGAAGCAGCACGAGAGGAGAAACAGTCGACTGAGCCCACGCCTCCATCAGCAACCTCAGGCACGAAGCGAAAGAAGGCTGAGGCGGATGATGCCGAGCCAGAGGAAGAAGCGTCGGGCTCGCGTCGGGCTCCAAGGGCTGCGGCGGCTGCTGCCAAGGGTGCGAAGAAAGCGAAGCTCGCGCCTTCAGACGGGAAAGAGGTCGTCAAGGGGCTGGCTGGGCCATCAACCAAGGACCGCTTTGAGCTGACATGCAAAATCTCGGAGAAGACGCTGAAAGCGTTCGTTGATCTTTGCCTGGAGAAGTACGAGAAAGCGCGAACGGAGCCTGGACATGCTGTTGGAGCTGTTGGCGCCCAGTCAATTGGCGAACCAGGTACGCAGATGACGCTGAAGACTTTCCATTTTGCTGGTGTTGCTGGCATGTCCTTGACCGCCGGTGTTCCGCGTATCAAGGAGATCATCAACGCTTCCAAGGAGATCAGTACTCCTGTCATCACCTGCCGGCTGGAGCGTCGCCGGGACCTGTCTATTCCCGAGGGCCTGGCACGAGTGGTCAAAGGACGGATCGAGTGTCTGTATCTGGAAGATGTCACCTCGTACATTCAGATCAGCCACTCGATCGATCGGCCTAGCTGCCTCTACGTCAAGATTTCGACCGACACAATCGATGAGCTGGGCCTTGACATCACGATTGATACAATCTGCGAGAAGATCCGCACTCACAAACGGATCAAGGGTGGCAAACTTCGGATCCAGGTGCGAGGCAAAGACCAGATCAAGCTGTCGGCCGATTCGGGATTCAAGATTAGCGGACGTGGCCGAGGCAGCAAGGCCGATGAAGGCTCACAGGAGATGCTGCTTCATCTGCAGCTGCTGCGACGCATTCTGCCGGGAATCCATATTGCCGGACATCCCCTGGCTTCTAGAGCGGTCGTCATGGCCGAAGATGATCCCATGTCGGACCAGATCAGAGCCAAGAGGATCGAGCTTGGGCTTGAAGAATCTGGAAAGCCTGCGGAGGTCGACACGGCCCCAGTGGCCAAGCAGGAGGAATCAACACGCTCTGTGTCGCCTGAGGCCTCACGCAAAGGCAAGGGCCAATCGCGTAAAGGGGAGCCAGCCATCAAGATCGAAGACGACAGTTCCGCTCCTCCTCCCTCCGAACTGCCACCACCTCCTCCTCCTCCGTCGACGCCGCCAAAGCCAGTTCAGATGCACAAACTACTGGTGTCAGGGCAAGGGCTACGTTACTGCCTCAACACACCAGGTGTCAATCCATACGCAACAACGACCAACTCGGTTGTCGAAACGCTGCGTGTGTTGGGCATCGAGGCAGCACGCTCCAAGATCATCACCGAAATCCAAGAAGTGACCAAGGATCTGTCTATTGATCCACGGCACATGTACCTGCTCTCCGATGTGATGACATACAAAGGCGAAGTGCTGGGAATCACCAGATTCGGGCTGGCAAAGATGCGAGACAGTGTGCTACAGCTAGCCAGTTTCGAGAAGACGGCCGACCACGTCTTTGATGCCGGTGTGATGGGCAAGTCAGACGGTGTCAAGGGTGTGAGCGAGTGTGTTATTGTCGGCAAGGCCATGGGCGTTGGCACGGGAGCGGTCGAAGTGGTTCGAGGCATCACTCTGAAGGAGAACGAAGTGGGCGCGAAGAAATGTGTCTTTGAGGATGCATGGAGAAGGTGAGAGTAGATAATATGTAGACTATGAAAAGCAGACTGTTAGACATTGTACTTTCTCTTTTGGGACCCAGTTACCCTATAGAGTCGAAATGGCAACTGCATTTGGTGGAATAATGGCAACTGCGTTCGGAGAAACATCTGCCAAGAAGTACCTACTTTACGCGTAACTTACTGATACACGCGAAAGACCATAAAATCAGACGCGTCTTTTGCCCTCCCACAACTTGCATCCCTCCTCTCGATGCGCGCATCATACCTGGCTGCTTCGCTCCAATGACCTCCTTGGCGCCTCGCCCACCCTCTTCCCCACCACAGCAGCCCCTCCCCGCTGCCAGCCTCCAGGCACGTGCCGACACTCTTCGCGCGGCGTTAAAGGACTACGAGCGAGCATTTGCAGCGCAACACGAGGGCAGGAAGCCGACAAAGGAAGATATCAAAGCCGACGGCGAGGTCGCGGCGAAGTACCGGGAGTATAACAAGGTGCGGGATGCGATTGCTGGCAAGGGCAAGATAATAGATGGGGCGAGTGGGAGTAGTCCGAAGAGGAAAAGAGAGGGCGGGCGGCGGCGGCGCGCGGCAGGGGGGAGGAGCAGGGGCAGGAGGGGGGAAGGGGAGGGTGAGGAGGAGGGGCAGGACAAGGGGAAGAAGCGCAAGGTAGAGGTGCCGGAGGAAGTGCAAGTGGCGACCCCAAAACGAAAGGAGAGGGCGGGCTGTCAGACTCTCTACGAGGATGAAGGGCACGAAGAAGAGGAAGAGGGGGCAACAGAAGACCTCCTCCTGCCCATCGGCCCAACCCCGCAACGCGACGGGACAGTGCTGGGGATTTTCGATCTCATGTCAAACACGCCCGGGTCAGGATCGAGATCGAGATCAACCGCGATGGAAACACCACGGAGACGACAGAGAGATCACTATTCTCATGATGTAACTTCTACACCGAGCCAGACAGCAGCAGCAGCAGCAGCAGCAGGCAAACCGGTCGAAGCAGCTACCTCACAGCTGATAGCCGCCACCCCACAACGCTCACGACGACGACAGCATAGCGGCGGCGGCGGCGGCGGCGACCTATTAGAATACCTCGGCGCAACACCACCCTCCACAGGCAACCGCGCCTGGAAACACGCACGCACCCCGATCAGCGAAGGACGCAAGTTCATGCTGAGCCAGTTCTTCGCCACGCCCAGCACGGTGCGCTACCAGCAGATCATCCACACAGGCGAGACGCCCGAGACGGCAAAGGAGACGACGACGCTGCTGATGAAGACGCCTCTGATGAATAAAGCTGGCAACAGCGACAAGCAAACAGCAGCAGCAGAATGGGACGAAGAAGAAAAAGGCAGAAAAGATGATGAGCAGACACCTCGATGTCTCAAGCGCACAACCAGCTTCAAAGACCGACTGCTCTCAGCCAGCTCACCGTCCAGACAAAGGCGGAGGAGCAATATTAATGACCGCCCGGCTTCCGCTGCTGCTGCCGCCGCCGCCGCCTTTGTCAAAGTCTCCAAGTTCCAGCCGAAACCGTTGAGTCAGATTGCAGCCGAGTTGCTGAAGCAGCAGCAGCAGCAGCAGCAAAGATCTGACATCGATATCGATATCGATGACGAGGACGACATGGATGCACTGCGCGAGCTCGAGGAGGCGGAAATAAATGCCCTGTCGGCGGGTGAGGACGAACAAGAAGGAGAAGAAGAAAAAGAACAAGGGTGGCATATTCCGCCTCGGCCGCCGGTGTACAAGAAAAAGGGCCTGAAGCGGCAGACGCGACGCGTCGATATGAAGCCACAGCCCAAACTGGGTACTAGGAATAACGAGGACGATTACGATGTTAACGACGAGGGCTGGTCTGACAACGACAAATTGAACACAGGCAAGAAGAAGAAGGCGGCTGGTGACGATGACAATGATGAGGACGATGGTGAGACCAGAACGTATGATCCGAATGCGGTCTCGCATAGGAACTTCAGGAGCTTGAAGATCAAGAATAAGAATACCAAGGGCAAGTTCAGAGGGCGAGGCGGGGGCAGGTTTGGACGAGCGAGGCATCGATAGACAGATGAGATGAATGCGTGTCAACACGCTTGGAATAAAGACGCTCGCTTCGTTCTTCTATCATCTCTCACTCCTCGCCCAGTCTGACGAGCTCGGCTAGGAAGTCTTCGCCATTGACCAGCTCAGTGCTGCCGTACACCACTCTTCTTGTCTTGGGCGCCGCACTGGCACTGCCTTGCTGGCCCTGCCCGGTTGTCCGCTTGACCCAGTCTTGCAAGTTGCCATACTCGTCCATGCTGCCACCGCCAATGGTGAAGACAATGGCCTCGGTGTAGCCCTGCCTGCGCTGTCCGAAGGATGGGGCTGCTCCACCGTTCGGTCCTGCAGGCGCTCCTGGTCGACTGGGGTTCGCAGGAGCACCAGCAATGCCACGAGCATGTGAGGATCGGGGATCAAAGTATAGGTAGTTCTCTGTTTTGGCAATGGCCGATGATGATGCCGCCGGCGGGTCCATAATCGACTCTACAATCTTGGTCAGGGTCAAGTCCTTGTTCGCTGGCAGGAAGTTCTTGACACCCGAAACAAGTGACTCCAGGTTGACGGGCATGTTGATGCCGCCCAGAGGAGTGGACGACAGCTTTTCGGTAAAGTTTTTGGACAGGGATGACAAGCCCCCAAAGAGCGGGGTGGACGATTGAGGCGCTTGGTTTGCGGGCACAGCGGACGAGAGCATGGTGCCTCTTGTCTGGTGGCGCACGGTCGAGATGTGCTTCAACGCTGCCGGTGCTTGAGTGCAGCCGGCTTCGCTAAGCGCAGTTGTGAACTCGGCTAGCTCCGCCTTGGACGGCTCGCGGTCGACGGAGAGGTACCAGATAATGAAGATACGCAGCTTGTCCAGCGGGTTGGAGCCCTTCTCGGTCGACTGAATCAGAGCCAGCATGTCGGCACTGCTCTGCTTTGTGATGCTTTCCTCCAACTGGAAGAAGTTGTCCAGTTGACGGTCCTTGATTCCCTGCAGCAGGGCAGTGGCAATATTCATATGCATGTCCAGCGTCGCTTTGCGCTCTCGCAGCTCCGGTAAGAGCGTGATTGCAGCTTTCAAGTGCGCAGCTGAAGCAGCCGAACCATCATTCAAGTCCTCGATCGAGTTGACACCCGTCTTCTTTGTCACCTCCTCTGCCTCGGCCTTGTATTTGGTCAGCTCAGTGTCGATGTCTTCGGCCACTTGGGGGAACGGGGCCGGGGCGTTGCGCGCCCAGAAAAAGTCGGACGCAGTCAGATCGTACGACTTCGGCTTCGGCGTCGGGTTCTGTTCATCGGCCACGGTGACGGTGATGCGGTTCAGGTGCATCTTGAGCACGTCATGCACCAGAGACTGGTAAGTCCACGAGTGGGACAACATGGGCACGATGTCGATATTGCGGTCGAGGATGATCAGGACCGGCCGCGACGGGGCCGCGTACGTGTTCTGTGTGCTCTTGGAGAACAGGTTGTCCTTCGAGCTGAGCACATGGTCCCGCAGCTTGCGGTCGAGCTTGGTGGCAATCATCTTGGCCAGCTCCGACTGTGGACAGCGGATGATTGGGACCGAGCCCATGGTGACGCTGACGCTGAACAGGCCGCTGACGATGCGGTCAATGGCCTTGTCCTGCTCCGACTCATCCACCTTGGCACTGTTGAAGGTCCAGTACGACTGTTTGCCCATTCCGAGGCTGAACAGGTCGGGCTCGGCGACGATGAAGTTGAGGTACTGGTCATAGACCTGGGCAATGCTCTCGGACAGGTTGGCTGTCGCAATCTGCGCGGCAAAGTCCTCAAGCAGCGCCCGAGGCACAGACGAGGTGAAGTTGACATAGGCCGGGCTGTACAGGCCGCGGGCCAGGTCAGAGCAGATCAACTTGATATTGGCCGCCGTCGGCTCGACGAGGTAAAGGACTGGCACATCGGGGATCGGATATCGGGTCGAGTTGATGTTACTGCCGGACTGTTCAGCTTGTTACTTGTTACTCCTGCCTGTGTGGTGTCTGCCCAGGCCGGGTTGAGACTGCTCCTCCTGCCTGCGTAGTGTCTTCTCAGGCCGGGTTGAGACTGCTTGGGGCCAGCTTACAGATGGATAGTCACGCCCTTGCTGCGGAGATCGTTGACTCGCAGCACGCTGCTGATGATGTCGCGGCCAAAGTTGTCGAATACAAGCACCTTCCACACAGGCTCGCCGTTGTCGTCGACGAGCAAGGCGTCGGCTTGCTGGTGCTGGCTCGCTCCTGCATCGTTGGTGGCGCTGTCTGGCAGCTCGACAACGCGGTTCAGGCGCAGGACATGTTCGATTGATGCTGCAGGCACTGTTAGCGGTCGTCCTAATGCTGGGCGAGACGAATACCGACCTATTTGGCGGTCCCGCAGCGTCTGCAGACGGGAGGCCATTGGGGGTGGCGGGCACAGTGAGGGCACTACCTAGAAGGGGAGGAGCGAGTGGGCACTGTTGCTGCGGCTGTCACGGCCATTGGAGGGCCCTGAGACAGAGTGGGACAGGTGGTGGCGGCGGCGGCGGCGACGGCGACGGCAGTAGCGGCGTGTGGGTGGCCGCCAGGCGATGTGTCCTCTGCTGCAGTACAAGTACGACACGTCCGTACTAATCCCACTGCACACTGTGCACTGTTGAGCGAATCTGGGCCAGTTCGGCCCCGGAGATTGTCTCCGGCGGCACTGGCTCGTGCCAAGGCGCTAACCAGTCGCCGCTGCCCTTCTGCCAAACTTGACCTCACTTTCCTGACTTCTCCCCCATCATCTCTCCATCACTCCTCTCCATCACTCTCCTTGTCCCCCCATCCGCTGTAACTCGCGACTGCTCCGTCTCTGACGGCTTGTAATCAGAAGAAGTGCATGGTCGTGGGCAGACTTTGATCGCCGGGCAAAAAAAGGGCAAAGGTGCCTATCGGGGGCGTGACTCGACTGCGTGTTGAACGCGCCATTTGTCTCTATCTCAGCCGCTTCAGCATGTACAGAACTTTCTTTTGAGACTGCGTGCCACACACACGGCGTTGCTGCCGGCGCGTCCAGAACTAGATACTGTGGTCTCTCAGGGTGGGAGCCTGAGAGCCTGGAAGCGGCGGGCTTGCAAGGCCCCAATCAAGGGCGCGTTGCTGGTCAGGGGACGCGGTGCGGCAGCGGCCGAGTTTAATCCTCACAACACTCCCTCATTTCGACCGGCTTAATTCCGTCCTGCAGATCACCTCCATTTCAAAGGCTCAGCATCTGTCTTTCGTGTCACAGCCATCTCGCCAACAGAAGTTGGGCCGAGCGGTGCCGGTCTAGAGTGGCGAAATCCGAAATTTCTTGTCATCCTCAAAATTCCTAATATCACGTGACAGCCCTCCACGTGATCTCTGCCCCCTCCAACATGGATGGCTCCAGCATCGGCAACATGAACACCTCACATATGCCCCGACCAGACCCTACCAGCAACGACTTCGGTATCAACAGCGGCTTCCTGGGCGGCATCCACAATTACCCGGATCCAAGCGACGTAACTGTCGGCAATGACGACCTCAGCAACTTTCTCCATCCAGACCTGCTGGTTGAACAGACCGATGCTGGCACCGGCACCCAACAACACTCACACCAACACCCCTTTCAGTCTCATTTCGACCAGCAACGGTTGCGTCAGTCCCAGAGCCCGGCTCTACCCACATACAACTCCTCACAACCTCCCTACTCTACCCAGTCTCAGTATCCCCAGCAGTCCATGTTCGATCGCAGAACGCTGTATCAGCAGCAGCAGCAGCAGCAACAGCAACAACAACAACAGCAGCAGCAGCAGCAGCAGTCGCAGCAGCAGATCCCGCAGACAACTCCACAGGCCTTTGATTCCGCGCTCTTCCAACAACCCCGGCCTACTGCATCACCCGCCCCCCTAGACCAATTCCAGTATCAGAATTCTCCGTTTAAGCAGGCATATCATCAAAGACCCGCCCAGCCCCAACCGCAGTCCACTCCTTCTCAGCAGTTCCATCCCCAACAGACACAGACTTACTCACCATTTGGCGGATGGGACAGTCGCGCCCAAGCCAGCTTTAGTGGTTATCAAGGCTTTCAAGACCAAAATCAAGCATCAGGGCACCGCTTTGTTGATCCGTCCATCTTCAACGGAACTCAAGTCCAGAACATTACTGGAAATTATCAAACAATCGCTCCGCAACAGCAATACCAGTCTTCGCCCTACTTTACCAAACCAGGCTCGAGTGTGACGATCGATCCAAGGACTCTGCAGGACCAACAGCAGTTCTTGTACAGCCAACAACAGAGTCAACAACAGGGCCAGCAACAGGGCCAGCAACTGCCACAATTGCAGTCAAAGGCTCCTGTGGGCTCAAACTTCCGTACGTACCCAGTTCGCTATCTAACTTTGATTTACTGACCCTCGCAGCCTTGCTGGTTCCTGTTCGAACCCAAAGCCAGACTCAGAAGAAAGCGGCACCGGCAGAGACAGTGAAGCGCCCAAGAGGCAGGCCTCGCAAGGATGGCCAGCCCGTAAGTCAGACTGTGGATAAAGGCTCGGGTTCGGATTCCGAACTTGAGATCCTGCATGAACCAGAACCCCGGCCGTCTGTGCTCACCGTGTCCATGCCGACCGAGTTCCGCAGTCAGTCTCTGTACAAGGTCGTCGATGCTGTTTGGTGCGATCGCAACAATCCAGCACCCTTGGACAAGATCAAATCGGGCGTTAACGACTTTGGCACCGTTGTCAAGGCCTTCCGTGACTCATGGAAAGATAAGAACGAAAAACTAAAAAAGGCAGAGATCGAGGGCTCGCCCACTGCTTCTGACGCTCCAAGGCTTAAGAAAGACGTGTCTGACGATCGAACGTACATGGGACTTCTCATGGACCGTGCCCTCAAGTTTGGCCATCCTGCTGTTCTCAAAAGGTATGTTCTTCATCCCCTTGGTATAAAAGCGCAATTCTGGCGAGTCCATCATAGCCTATGCACATGCCGTGAAGTGTTAGCAGCTCCAATATCTTATCTTAAGAAGCGGTTCAGTGGTGACAGGGCCACGTCTTGCATTAGACGAGAACTGTACACTGTCTTATACCCTGTCTTGTTCAGTATTGCGAGAGGAAGTCCTAGATATCACCTAGATAGCTATCTTGTGATCCCTGCATCGTGCGTGTTAAAGACTCTTTCGAAGCGTGCACCACGGCCTCCTTTTGGACTCTTTGCTGATCATTTCTTTGCAGTCTAGGCGAAAACCACTGGACCATGTCGGCTCTATACTCCTTTATGCTGGACCGAGTCTCGGCAGGTGATCTCGACAGTCCGTTGATTGCCTCTATCCTCAAGGTATGCCTTCTTACTTGCTCTCCTATGCCTACTACTTACTATCCTATGCCTACTACTACTTACTATCCTCGGGGTTAATGCTGACAAAAATAGCTCGCTGTAAACTTCAACACGCTGGATGACGCCAAGCTCGAGACCGTTAAATGGACCAAGATCCTACAGAGACTGACTAAGAAGTCGACCGGCGAGGCCAAAGAGCTGGCCCGAAAGATCATTGCGAACGCGGCCGCACTTACGGCCAAAAAGCAGACGGAGGGAGCCAGGTCCTCGCCCGGAGTCAATGGGGATGCACAGGCCGGTGTTAAGCGCTCTCGTGACGCCGAGGGTGGCCAGCTACCGCCGAGAAAGACTGTAGTGAAGCCGTCGTCCAAGCCTCTAGCCTTGCAAAATGCCGAGCGGAGGCGTGTTTTGGAGAGGGAAGAGACGGCAAAGAGGGCTCGTGAAAGCAAGGAAGCAAACAGCACCCCTGCAAGTGCAGTTTCCAAACCCAAAGTTACCTTGCCTGCGAAGTCGAATGCCATCGCTTCCCTGATGTCTGCGTCCAAGAAGCCAGGCACGTCCAATGCGGAACGAGCTGCCGCTGCCAAGGATAAAGCCGCGGGTGCTGCGCCAATCAAAAAAGAGGCCGCTAAGCGCGATTCCCCACCACGCCCGACCTCGGCCTCGACGCGGGTGCAGCCCTCATTCATGGGCATTTTGAGCGACATCAACAACAAGAAGAAGGATGTCAAGAGCGCTGCCGCCGAGGAATTTGCCAACGAGACTCCGGAGCAGAAGGCAAGGCGCCTGCGCAAAGAGGCCCGCCGCAAGCTCAGGGTCTCGTGGAAGGCCGACTCGGAGCTGGTCGAGACCAGACTCTTCACTCATGACCCCGACGAGGAGATTGGCCTCGAAGGCAGCCTGATGAAAGACGCAGGTGACACTATGAGTGAGGGTGAGATGCTCAAACGCAAGATGGCCATGACCGATCTCGACGAGGAAGAGGAAGAGGATGACCTGTTTGATGACTCGTACAGCCCGCCCTCGGAGGTAGACTTTAGCCCGATACTGGAGCGAGACCCGAGCGCGGATATGACCAGCAACGGCATCAAGTATGGTGGTCCAGTTAAGCCTGACAGTCCAAGTAAAGTGGCGCAGGACCAGTTTGAGGCCAGCACGCTCATGGTTGTCTTTGATGGCAAGTCTGATCGTCCAGCCACGCCAAAGGAAGCTCCAGAAGATGGTGACGACGACAACTTCCAGCCGTGCGTCGACTTTGGCGACCCAGAGGGCAAGGTTAGGCAGAGAGAAAGGGAGATTTTGCAGAAACGTCAGGCTTTGGCTGCCTCGGCCACTCCGGTCGCTCCCAGCTTTGATCTGTTGGCTCAGGTGCAGGCGGCTGCTGCTGCTGCCGCTGCCGCTGCCGCCTCCCCTGCCATGACTCTGCCGCAGACAGGAGGGATGATTGACCTGCAAAGCATTCTAAGTAAACTCCAAGCTGGACAGCAGCAAGCTCAGCCTGCTGCTGCCGTCGGTCCGGCCTTTGGCTCCAATCTTGCAGCTCTAGTGGATAGTGTCCACCAAGCTCAACAACGGGCCCAGTCTTACTCGCTGCCAGCCACCCAGCCCGCTGGGCCTCCCGCGGGCCAAATTGACTTTGCTGCCATTCTGGCCGCAGCCAGTCAACAATCCAAGTACGGCAAGCACGGTCTAGACGACAACGACGACAGCACCGAGAAGAAGAAGGTCAGGTATCCTCCAAATTACAAGACACAGGTATGCTCCTTCTGGAGGGAAGGGCGCTGCACAAAGGGCGAAAACTGCACTTATAAGCACAACGAATGAGCCAGCCAGCCAGCCAGCCGAGGGGGATGACATTTGTATCACCACCTTTTTTTCATTTTTCCTTTCTTATCCTTCAGTGTATAGCTTTGGGGTGTAGTAGACTAATCAAGCTGGTGGTGGAAATGATGGCGGCGCAGGGATGATGCAGAAAGGGAGCTGGGCTCTGCGAAAGATACCCCCGAATGATAGAGACCGAAGCAAGGGAGAGAGAGCCGGAAGAAGGGCGGGCCAAAGAGAGCGAGCGTACGTACGTCGTGTATAGCAGAATTGCATTCATCTCACCTTTTTCTCAACAGACTTGACTTGATTCTCATCAATTCATCTCCTAGCAAATGGCACCACCACCACCACCACCCGACACATTGATCATCGTCTGCTGCCACGCCATCTACCGCGGCGCGCCGCACGACCCGCACGACGAATCATCCTGGCTCATCGAGCCCTTCCAAACCGGCGAAGTCGGCACCTTCCTCGCCCACATCCGCGCCGGCCTGGACACGCTCAAGACGCACCACCCTTCCGCCCTCCTGTGCTTCTCTGGCGGAAGCACCAAGCCGCGGCTGACTGCGAGAAGCGAGGCTGAGGGGTATGCTGAGGCAGCCAGACAGATGGGGTGGGTGAGAGTTGACCACTATTACTCCTACTCCTACTCCTACTTCTACTACTCCCACTCTTTGCATTCACATTCACATTCATTGTATATATTATATTACAAAGTATATTACCATTAACCCCAACAACAGACTCCTCACAAACCAAACCCAGATCTTCTGTGACCCCTGGGCCACAGACAGCTTCCAGAACATCCTATGCAGCCTTGCGCAGTGGACTCAATGGGTGCGACAAAGCCAACCATCCTCATCCTCACCACCACCACCACCATCGACTAAATTCCCTCGCAAACTCATCATCATCAGCCATGCATTCAAGCGCCGCCGCTTTCTGGATCTGCATCTGCGTGCCTTGCGCTGGACGGGCGAGGTCGAATACATTGGGATTGATCCTCTCCTTGATGATGATGGTGACGACGGTAAGCAGCGCATGGCGGAGATTATCCGCGGTGACCAATTAAATGGGTATGGCGCGTGGAAGGATGATTTGTATGGCCAGGGCCCGAGGCTCAGGGCCAAGAGGGAGCAGAGGGGGTGGAGTGAGGACGAGTTTTTGTCTGCCCTGATTGTCGAGGGAGAGGCAGAAGGGAAAGATGTCAACGGGCAAAAGAGGACTATCAATGTCGGAACAGACGATATAAGAGCGGATCTGATTGATCTGGTCAAGTGGCAGGATCCTCGGGCTGTGTTCCCACGCCGCTTGCCCTGGGAGCGAGACGGGGAGCGAGACGAGGAGCAGAGCAACAGGCCAGCTGAATCAAGGTCGAGTTGATGTCAAGAAACAAGGAAAAAGCAAATCGTATTCTGCGATTCTCATTCATCATCAACTCGTCAGCAGTGTGATGATGATGGACGCTAGCTATCTCGCTTCATCTTGCTCAAACTGCTTCGCCATCAAGTCCATCTTTGACAAACTCCGATAAAGGTGGGCAGAAAACATTCTCAGTCAGCCATTCAATCAGCTGGTGTCGTTAGCTTGCACCCTCCGCTTGCTTGCTTTCCTTGATCGCAAGCACCAAAATCAAAATAGAATAAAACCCGAAACTGTGGTGTCCAAGGAAGTGTAGACCTCTCTTTCTCTCTTGGCTGCTCGCTTGGTGTCACCCGTTCGTGTTTTCTTCTTCTCAGACCGACTGTCCATAGAACCAGTACTCCGAGGCATACTCGATCTCGAAGACAGCCGGCTGGCCCTGGCACGAGGCAGGCGGTCGGCCACCGGATGTCTCGACTTGGTAAACTTCCCAGGTGCCATCAGCACTGCAAGATCGTGACCACAGTGCGTTCTTGTCCGCGTCGTCGGGAGCTAGAACTTGCTCTGCGACATTGACCTCGAAGGTGTCAATGTCGTACAGGGTGATGACTGCTGTATCTTCAAGTGTGCCAATGCTGCCCATGCATTCGAGAGTCCCGTTGTCCATTCGCTCGTAGTTGTAGGCAAGAACGAGGGGAACAAGCGAATGGAAGGCGTCCTCGTTGGGCAAAGAGGGAATCATGGCGGCAGCATTGAACAGCTCAGTGAATTGGTCAACCAGTGTTGGAGCTGTGCCGGGCTCTTGGCCATCGCAGGAGAAGTTGAGGAGACCTTTGCCAATAGCGAGCGCCTGGAGGGTTGTGTTGCTGGCGGGGCTGGTGAGCGAGTCCGTGCCTGCAGGCCATTGGTCATCAGCGGGGGAGGAAGGCATGAAAACTAGACGATTCACACTCACACTCGCCTGCGGATTGGCAGGTTTCGGAGCCCAGGAGAGGAACGGACCAGCCAGAGGCGCTGACTGGAGGGGCGTCAAGGTCGCTGCGGCGCTCGAAGAGACGCGTCGCGTCCGCGGGGGCGGCGACGAGACCAAGGATGGCCACAGTGGCAATGAGAAAGCTGTAGACAGCAGACATGGCGAGAGGCAGCTCTTGAAACGAGTGACAAGACACTGGCAGGGAGGCGAGGATAAAAATGGAGAACAAGAACGAGAGTGAGAGTGAGAATGAGCGTGGAAGAAGAGACAAATGATGGAGAGGAAGGCGTTGAGGGGAAAAGCAGCGGCAGTGACTGCTCCTCATCACTTGTGTTCACAGCAGAGCAATGCCAAGACTTACAGGCACCAGGAAGGGGGATATTCTCCCACAACACACGAGACATCACACTGTAACTGCCTCTGCTTCATTCAGGCATCTGCTTGCCTCTCTTTGCTTTCACTGCTCTATTTTGGCTTCAACTTTTCCTCTTCCCACACTCACTGTTTTCTGACCCCCCTTCTGGGCCTCGTCTGGCTTTGCTGCAGCTTTGGCCTGGTCCGCCTTGACAGGATTGGGGTTCAGGCCATACTCGAGCTTCCTGGATGTGCTGGTAAACTCCTTGACCGTTTGATCTGTCACCTTGGCCCGTCTCTCCTGGAAGGCGCCGACGTACTCCTGGAGCACCTCGATACATCGCTTCTTCATCTCTCCAGTCAAAATCTGGCCCTTCTCATAGCCGTCATGCAGCCTCTGGAGCTCGTCATCGTCTTCAAGGAAGAAAGACAAGTACTGAAACGGCACATCCTTGGCGGTGCGGCCGCCCAGTTCTCTGTGTTTTTCCTGAGTGTCCTGCCCGCCGGAAAATGCATATTTGTTGATTTTGTTCTTGATCTGATTTGGCTTGTCGCTCAGGAAGATGGCCGAGGTGTCGACAGAGGCAGACATTTTGGATCCGGGGCCCTGCAAAGCCGGCAAGAAAATGGAGTGGATGATCGCCGGCTTCTTGTACTTGAGCTTAGGCGCATTATCTCGACACTGCCGGAAATAGGGATCTTGGTCGATCGCGCACGGAATCAGACACGGAATCTTTCTGGTCTTGACCGGGTCCGGGCCAAAGATGTGGGGGAAAGAGGTGGCAAAGGCTGGGGCAGACTGCTTTGCGGCAAATGCAAACTCGCCAATGTTGTTGGAGTCGTTGAAGCCAAAGGTGCCCTTGATCTGGTTGATGGTCGTGCGCTTCTCCATCAGGAGGACGTTGCTGTAGAAGGGCTTGCTGGACGAGATGTAGTCGGAGTTGACAAAGATAAACGTCTTCTTGGGATCAAAGCCCAAGGCAATGATGTCCTTGGCATTCTCTCGAGCATACTTCTCAACAGCCTCCAGCGTGATCTTGTCAGAATGCAAGAACTTCTCATCGTCGGTCAGTTGGATCACGAGCGGGCAGTCAAACACTTCCTGCAGGTATCTGGTGAATTCAAACGGCGTGGCATGGCCAACATGCATGCTATCCGACGACGGGCCCCTACCGGTATAGAGATAGAAGGGATCTCCCTTCTCATACGCATCAAGGATGGCGCTGAACTCTCGGTGTGAAATAACAATGCCACGGCGCATGAACCGGTGCGCCCTTTTGCCCGTCACTTTTTCGAAGCGGTCAATCAGCTCCTTGGTCAGCGGAGTCGCACCGAAGTCGCGCGTTAGCTTCTGGTAGTCAATTGCCACCACGTTGCCTGACTCATCGACGCCGCCGGCAACGGTGAAAGGCGTGATGACCTGTTCGGACGTGGACGTCTGTCCTTGATCAGCCGGGGCTTCGGTGGGCTGGGGGACCTGGCTTGGGGCATCCGCCGGCAGCGCAGAAGGATCTGTGCCCGCCATAGCGATCGGTTGAGCTGGCTGATATAGATCTTGCGCACCCACACCACCAATTTGTTGCAGTCCAAGAAACAAATTCCAGGGGAAGCGCGGGTCCTATTGGTCGGGCCAGCTTATCCGCCCCTAACCCAATGCGGATTCTCTAGAAGTCAGAAGAACAAGGATGACCAACTTTCTCCCTGCTGCTGTCTTCCAATCTGTCGCCAACGCTCGTCATGCAACGATGAAAATCTACGAATCGTCCTACGATTATTCCTATGCCCTCCCTACCGTCACCCTCGCCTACTTTTTACGCTACCCAAACCCCTACTCGAAGCACGTGCTGAGCACAGATGTGATCTCACGCCACGTGGACCCCGAAACCTCTCGGTTGCACACGACACGCTTGCTCTTGAAAAAGTCCAAGGTTCCAAGTGGCATATTGAAGCTGATCCCAAGAGGATTGGCAGGTCCAGAGGGCAAAAGCCAAAGCTTCATCCTGGAGAAGAGCGTGGTCGACCTCAAAGAAGGATGGATGGAGACAGAGAGCAGGAACATGGAGTGGACCGGCATCCTGAGCGTGGTTGAGAAGCAAGTGTACAGCAGATGGGAGAGGGAGGACAAGGCCGACAAGGCCGAGCGGGGTGACAGAACCGAGGCCGAGGCGGGCGAGTGGACAAGGTGCAAGACCACAGTTACATTTGTGTCGAAGCTGGGCCAGGCCAAGCCAGTGGCGCGGAAGAGCGAGGGGACAGAGCAGCAAGAGGTTCCAAAGACCAGCTGGCTGTCTGCCTGGTCGACCGCCGGCCTACAGAGGACAGTGGAGCTGGTGGGCTTGAGGAGAACGCAGTCGGCTCTCGTCAACGGCAAGGAAGGCATGAATGTGGTGCTGGAGCGATTGAGGAACGGTGGAGTCCGGGCCGTGCTCGAGGGCATGCGGAGGGACCGCATGGAGATGATGGGAGCAGCAGCCGCAGAGGGTGGCTGGAAGCAGGTTTGGGCCAAGGGCCATGCCAACGACCGCAACTAACCAAGGCATACATTGGCCATCTTTCTAGCACGGCGTTGGTTGGATCTAAAACGCCTATCATGTATGTACACTAGTAAAAGGGCCCAGCAGCCTGGGCCTGTGTATGTCAATCTATTCCACTCTTGTCAACCAGGCGGAGGAGCATAAATGAGTACTCTTGTCAACCAGGCGGAGGAGCATAAATGAGTCTTCTATTCCACTCCGTCAACTAGGCGTAGGAGCGTAAATGAGCCTCCCATTCCTCGGGCACCAGGCAGATAGAGGCCGGCCAGAAACCACGTACAGCATTGCTGAGCCAGATGGTCTGGCCATTCATCTGCTGGGCCACACTCAGCAAGACCTTGCCTTCTGTACACCAGCCTTGCTCCAGCGCCCATGCACGCGTAGTGCCAGCATTTCCGCCACATTCGAGGTCAGGAGTGAGCCAGGCAGTGCCGGCTGCATTTGGAAAATATACGGTGGAGAGTGTGGCTTCAGTAACAAGCTGATGCGCATTATATAGGAGCACATCGGCTGCCGTTGGGGCTAGGGGGTGGCCGATCAGGGATGAATAGGCGGCCTCATACATCGATCGGCCTGTGGTCTTGTGTTGGGTGAACAGAGACACATCAGTGGGCGACTGAGCTATGGCTACTTTGCATACAGCCGGGGTAACATGCCCAAAGGGATTGTCAAGGAAAGTCAGCGGATAAATCGGTGGCTTGAGCGGTTCAGAGCCGGAATGCTCAATCTCCAGGCTGCCATTCTTAGACACCAGGATGCGGATCTTGAAACTGTGCCTCTGGTGAGGGTCCCGGTCGAGCGAGGTCTGGAGCACCGGCGCTGTGGCACGGAGCAGCAGCTGAGCGAGACTATGCTCAAACCCACCAGACTGAAGCACCTCAGCGGCCTGAAGCCAGCCAAATGCAGAAGCAGCGGTCAGCATGCGGCGCAGATGGAGGCGTAGAGGCAAGCCATCCAAAAGGGGGTCGATAGACCCATCAGAAAGAGCACGGGCGGTGTCTGAGTCGATTGTCAGCCGAAGAGCGGTCGTGATGCGGAAGTCGGACATAGAAACAAGAAACACAAAGACTGGTGCCAGCGACGTGCTGGGTGCCAAATCCAAATCGCTTTGAAAGAAATAGAAAGTGATGCCAAGGACGGCCGTCTTGGCCGCCTCTGATTGGTCGAGGCGGGAATGTTGGAGATGAGCAGCGATCGGTTTATCGACGCTGACCTTGTTCTTCTTGTCCGTCCACAATCCCATCGCGCTCTTCCTCTTCTTCGCTCATTTGAGCACTTGCCTGTGTCCACTGAACATGTCACAGCCGATCGTGGTCGATGCCGCCGCCGTGACCGCGGCCGTGCAAGCGCCGAGCTCGTCGCTCTGGGATCGTGCATCCACATGGGTTTCGGAAAACAAGGCGGTTGCATACACCATCGCCGGCACGGTGGTGGTCATCACAGCTGCCGGAGCGGTCTATTATCTGTCGGACACGAGTAGGTCGGGCACCGCCGCGGCTTCTGCCGAGAAGCGGAAGAGCAAGAAGGAGCGGCGGAAAGAGAAGAAGGAGGCAGAGCAGGCGCAGAAGAAGGCAGGCAGCACCGCCGAAGCAGGTATGTGACTTGATGATGACCCTGACCGCGCGGGCTGCACCTGGCTCCATCGCACGCCCTTGATGCCCGCGAATCCGCTCGCTGACCCCTGATGACGATCCAGCTCCCCGGTCAAAAGCGGCCGCTGCCACCGTCGAGGCTGCCGAAGAGCTGCCTGAGATCACCGAGACCAATGTCGACAGCTTCTCCGCCGCCGACCGAGCTTCGTATGCCGCCAAACTCAAGGCAGCCGGCAACAAGGCGTACGGGTCAAAAGACTACAACAAGGCCATCGATCTGTATGGCCAGGCCATCCTCTGCAAGCCCGATCCAGTTTACTACTCCAACCGGGCGGCATGCTACAATGCACTGAGTGACTGGGACCAGGTGGTCCAGGACACCACCGCCGCCCTGGCAATGGACCCCGAGTACATCAAAGCCCTCAACCGACGAGCACACGCGTACGAGCACCTGGGCCAGTTCTCCGAGGCCCTGCTCGACTACACGGCCAGTTGCATAATAGACGGGTTCAAGAACGAGAACAGCGCTGCCAGCGTGGAGCGGCTACTGAAGAAGGTGGCTGAGAAGAAGGGCAAGGCCATTCTGGCCGCCAAGAAGCAGCGACTCCCCAGCGCAACGTTTGTGTCCAACTACCTCCAGAGCTTCCGCGCACAGCCGCCCCCGCCCGGGCTCGAGCCATCCGCGCAGTTGGACCCGAACACGGGCAAAGGCCAGTTGCAGAAGGGCCTCGTGGCCATGGACCGCAAGACGGGTGATGCATACGAGGAGGCTGCGACCGCGTTCAAGAAAGCCATCGAGCTGGGCGACCTGGGCGAGCACGAGGCCTTTGCGCTCACAATGCGGGCCACATTCACCTACCTCGAGGGCGACGTGCCGTCGTCGATGGAGGACCTCAACCGGGCCATCGAATTGAACCCTGCGCTGAGCCAGGCCTACATCAAGCGCGCCAGCATGCACCTCGAGCTTGGAAACCGTGAGGAGGCGGCCAACGACTTTGAGCGAGCCATGGAGCAGAACAAGGAGGATCCAGACATCTACTACCACCGCGCACAGCTGCACTTCATCCTGCAAGAGTTTGCCGATGCCGCCAAGGACTACCACAAATCGATTGAGCTGGACGCTGATTTCATCTACTCACACATCCAGCTGGGCGTGACCCAGTACAAGATGGGCTCGATAGCCTCGTCCATGGCCACGTTCCGCCGCACGATCAAGAACTTCGACAAGGTGCCAGATGTGTACAACTACTATGGAGAACTGCTGCTCGACCAGCAAAAGTACGACGAGGCCATCAACCGCTTCGAGACGGCCATCGACATGGAGCGCCAGACCAAGCCGGCCGGAGCGATCAATGTGCTGCCCTTGATCAACAAGGCTCTAGCCCTGTTCCAGTGGAAGCAGGACTTCAACGCTGCCACAGACCTGTGCAACAAGGCCCTCATCAGTAAGTGACCCTGTCTGGCACTGACCTGGCCAATTGCTAACCAGAATTACAGTTGACCCTGACTGCGACATTGCTGTCGCCACGATGGCGCAGCTTCTGCTGCAGCAAGGCAAGGTGGTTGAGGCTCTCAAATACTTTGAGCGAGCAGCCGAACTCTCGAGGACGGAGGGTGAGATTGTCAATGCGCTTTCCTACGCCGAGGCCACTCGCACACAGCTCGAGGTGTCGGAGAAATACCCTCAACTGGCCAGCAGACTGCAGCAGATGGGCGGCGTGCCTCAAGGCCGATGATGCTGCTGCTGCTGCTGCTACTTCTCCTCCCTCCTGTTTTCAGTCTGGGCTTTTACTTCAGGCGCAAGCGATCCCCCTTCTCTCCCAAAACCGACGGCTTCGGCGTTCAATCCGGATCTATGTAGTATATAATCCAGCTGGACCGATGCTTCCTTTTCGATCGACCAGCGATGTTGTAACTTGGCAGGCTGTAGAGGGGTTGAGATACAAAAGTCGAGATTGTACACCACCAAGCAGAACAGTTTCACACTTTTCCTCTGAACAGTCTCACAGAACAGTCTCACAGAACAGTCTCACAGAACAGTCTCACAGAACAGTCTCACAGAACAGTCTCACCCAGCAGAACAGTCTCACCAGAACAGTCTCACACAAGCAGCTCAGTTCACCTTCACAGCGTTGCCCTTTTTTTGACTTTGCTGTCCACCTCACAGCTTAGGTAATCCATGCAATCCATGCAATGACTAAGCGGGGTGCCTGCCTCATGCTAATGCGGGGCTTCCGCCGGACGCCGTGTCGCGACTGCTCTTGCCTCTGTCTGAGTTACGCCATCTCTGCGTCGTGATTCGCGGGCCCAGTGGAGGGGTTTCCCAGGCAGACAAGTCGTCAGATAGCACGGTTACGATGGATTCAACCTCACGGTTGCCTGCCGACCTTTCTTCTCCCTCTCCCGCTCCTTCATCTTCTTGCTCTCATACCATCGCCCTCTGTGTTTGTCAGTGCCCCGGACGAGGACAGTGGCCAGTCAATACTGCCAACGGTCCTATCCTTGTCACGAGACCTCGCTGACACCGCACCGCATACCGCGCCTTGATCTCAGTCGCCCGTCCTCTCTTCCCTCCTCTTCTCTCTTGCCCTGAGCCAGCCTCAGAGAATACCTATTATCCCTCGACTACTTATCCCTCGTCTGCTCGTCATTGCCCATCATTCCCCAACATGTCCTCTCTTTACCATCGGCCTGGCCCCGCCTCGCACACCGCCCCTCTGACATGTTCAGTCACGGTTGCACTGGATGGCCCAGATGCTGATGCCTCTCACTATTCGCGCCGCACTCTCACTCTGTCGGCTCCGTATTGGAAAGCCCTCGTTGGTCGCTCCACCAATAGTACTGGAGGCCAGCAAGAGTCTGCCACAAATGCCTTCTTCGGCTCCAAGGTGGTGTCTCGCGACCATGCTCAGATCAAAGCCGACCCCGATACTCGCCTGGTCACCATTGAAGACCTCGGCAGTCTGCACGGCACAGTCCTTAATTCCCACCGCCTAACGCCAGGCGAACCCGAGCCACTGGTCCATGAGGGATGCGCTATCACTCTGGGTACTGAGGTGGAGAGAGTCGAGAGTATGGCCTCTTTGCCGCCTGAGTCATTCCTAATCTATGGTCTAACCACTGTACTAGATGCCTCTACCGTAACCTTCAAGCCTGTGACAGCGCTGGTCTTTTATTTCTGGTCTGACGGAGAATACGGACATCCCAGTCCTGCTCCAGCGGCCGAACCGGTTCACTGTCGTAATTCTTTCACTGCCGACTACTCGGATGACGAAGCTGCCACGCCCTACCTCAGTGAGGATGAGCCCCCGGCATATTTCCCACCCTCCCTGCAACATATCCCCCGCACCTTCACCGTACCCTCCAGCAGCGATATCTCCGAAGACCACATTAGCATCCTATCCGAAGACCACAACAATGAACCCGATTCTCCTTCCTCCAGCCCAGCTGCCTCCACTGACCTCCCACGACCCTCCAACAAAGAGGCACCTGAAGCTGCCAATCTCACCCTTCCTGGAGACAGTGCTCGCGAAGTCATACAAATAGATAGCGACTTTGACAGTTCCAGCTTCCACGAGTCTGCTACATCCAAAGTCGGCCAGCGTCCTGAGGAGCATCAGGAGCCACCAAGAGCCACGGATCAAGCAGAACAGCCTCAGTCGAAGCTATCCGAAGATAGTGGCACTTCGCCGGACACCTCGCTCCCGAATGCGCCAGCACCCCATCCCAAGACCACCAGATCTCCTCCTTTCCTGCAGAGTATCCTCAACAACACCAATTCGGATTCTCAGAAAATGGAAACCCATCGACCTGGCTCTGCTTGGGCAGGTCACAATGCTGTACTCTATGACCCAACGCCCGTTTCATTGGATCCTGCTGTGCCGTCCGTTATAGGCAATGTTCGATCCGATCTTGACCTATCCACGTCTTCGAATGGCCAGACCAGCACAGTTCATGCGATTTTTGATCAAATAATTGGCCTGGCTAGACAGCCCCGGTCCAACAATGATGCCGGCGTTCAAGCCAGCGAAGCATCCGCCAGTTCCACGGCCAATCCATTCACGCTTGCTGACATCGAGCTGCATCATGAAATCAAGCCAAGTCGTAAACGAAAGCTTGAAGAGGAGCCCAGCAGTGATGCCCAGGAACAGCACAAAGACACAATGCCTGTGGCTCAAGATACGACAGCAGTGGCAGTGGCCGAGAGTGTGAAATCACAGCTTCCATTTGTTGACGTTGCGCTCGAGCGACCTGCCAAACAGCAAAAGACTGGGCAACCTCAAGCAGGTCGCCAGGTCCAGCCGATCAGGAAGAGCTCTCGTTTCGCGAGCTTCGCTGCAGGTGCCTTGGCTGGTGTTGCTGTTGGCACTATTGGCACCTTCATTGGCCTTGCTGCCTTGCCAGCGGATTACCTTGCCTAAGCATGAGCCATTAGACATGGTACAAGGATAATTCGGCAGCTTCTAGCAACGGCAACTTTTACAATTCGGTTGAGGTAGACGGGGATCAGAGTCACGGTGACCAGGGCGGGGTGGTGATTGTATTGATTCAAGGATGGTGGTTATTTCCACGCGCTCACGTCTGACGTCCAACAATCATGGACGGGGAGTTTATGCGGTACACGCGTGCATAAATGGCATGGATCACGGATTTTCATACGCTTCCCTCTTGCTGGGGTTTGTGGCAGGATGGGATGGAAGCGGATTGTGTGGGAAGGAGTTAGCTTGATGGCAGATGGCCATCCCAACTACTGCAAAGTAACATGTTTATGGCATTCGATCTGATTAATCAATCATCCTGATTAATCAACTGTTAATGCAACCATCCATCCCTATCTCTGTCGTAGATCATGACCGACGAGACCAGCAAAACGGGCAGACATGTACTGCACCACCCCTTCTCTAACCAGAGAGGAAAAGAAATGAAACCGTTTGTGCATTCATGCACTAATTCATTTCGTTCCATCAAACCGACCGCCAAATCGAATTACATCCCACGTACAGATCATGACTCGTCAACGGGGGGGTGTTGGACTCTCAGCAACTCCGGGTGCTGCAACTGCAGCCGCCGGCGGCGGTGGGCGGTCGGTCTTTGTTTCGTAATTAACCACGTCCCAGCCCTGGCCATACGTCTGATCCCAATCCCAGTCAGCGCTCTGGTGATTCTCACGACCAAAGCCGATAATCATCTCTTCTCCTTGGATACGTGCCCTGTTTGATTCATCGTCGTCGTCGTCGTCGTCGTCGTCGTCACAATCATTATCATCGCCGGCATTGTCATCATTACCATCTAGTTGTTGTGGCTGCTGCTGCTGCTGCTCTTTTGGTTGTTGCAACAGCTGCTTCCTCTGGTCACGGGTCTTGCCTGTGGCACCCTGGCCCCAGATGGTGCCTTCCTTTGGGTTGACAAAGGTGCCGATGTGGCGGAATGTGAGGCTGATGCGCTCGCCGTCGAATGCGACTTCTTCCGGATCGCGCTCCTGCAACGGGCGTTTGTCTGGCCGGATCGCGTGCAGCCAGTATTGATTAGTTAGCGGTCCGAGGAGGAAGAGGCTGTTGTGCGGTAGGTGGATTCTTTGACTTGCACGTTTCGTTCCCGCTGCTGGTGTCGAGGCATTATTAGTCAATGTGTTGATGATGCTACTGTTGGATACACGCTTTGAGCGCAGGGTCATGGTGCGGCGGGCGCCAAAAGAGACGTTGACAACCTTGCTCCCCTGGACGATATCTAGGCTCTTATCGCTATGCTCGCTGATGCCATCTTCGCCGCTGCGGTATCGTTGTATCAAGACATGGTTGAGCGGGTGGCCGGCCACTTTCTCGGCTGCTCTGCCTATCTTCTGTACCACTTCGTCAAAGGGCAACAGCTCGGGGGACTCGTCTGCAGGATGACGGTAGATTGGAATATCGCCGTCTGGATTGACCTCGCCCTGGACTGCAACAAGACGAGGAACCTCGCCACTGCGATGGTACATCTTCTGCCATCGGACTTTGTCGCGGAGCTCGGTGAAACATCGGTCTGCAAAGTCCGGGTCGAGAAGGACGAGATGCAAGGACGAGTCTCCGGCCCCAATATTATCGCCTACTCCAAGAAGTGGCGCGCTTGACTGCGGTGATGATTTCTTCTTCCCGCCAGCTGTGAAGCCTACAGGCTGCTCACCGAGACCTTGCACTGGGCTGGGGTTTGGGTTTGAAGACGAGTCCAAGGCGTCTTCCACCGAAGCCACCATCGTGGCCTCTTTATCGACTAAATTTACTGTTGGCTCTGAATCCTCGATTACTGTTGGCTCTGAGTTCTCGACTGGAGGGACCAGCCTCTTCGATTCGCTGGTTGTTTCTTGCGATTTAGGTGCTCGTCGTACACGTGGTTTCGATATTCTGACTTGTGGTATTTCAGCCCTCTTGGTCCGCGATACAGATGGAGAGGGTAAGCTTGTCATGACAGCTTTATCATCAGCATCGGCATCTTCCAGCTCATCTGCGAATCCCCTTCTGCGCGGGCTCATGATCTCAGCCGTGCTTTCCAGGGGCGATAACCTGGAGGATTTATACGATCGCGATGAGTCATCAGCAGCTGAGGGTGACTCGCGCTTTATTTTCTGTGGCGTTCCACTACATTCTCCTGCGTTTGGCGACAGCTGAGAGTCATGTGGCCAGACTTCCTCCCTCCAGTCCTGCACCCTGTCATGCGCATCTGTCGCTTTCGGGCTGAGCCAACCCCTCAGCCGGCCACCCTCACGGCCGGGTGGCGCTCCTGTGGCAATGCTGACCTGAAAACTAGAGGCAAAATCAGCCTCGTGTATGACATCGCCAAGCAGGCCAGCCAGATCGTCCATGAGCTCTTGAAAGTCGACTCCCATCGCGCCCATTCTGTCTACCATTTGTCGAACGGCCTCAATGTGACAAGCCTCGGTGAGAAAGCCAAGCAAGTCTTCGATGAGAGTGATCTGAATGCCATGCCGCACAGCATCGAGCACGGTGGCGTAAACGGAGACGTTGGACAGGGAGCCACACACATACAGGTGCGTGATCAGTCTCATCCGCAGCGACAGAAGCAGCGGCGTGTCGGTAAAGGCGGAGTAGTGTGATTTGACAACTTCGATGTCGTTGGCGGTATCAATGGCCTTTGCAATGAGCTCAGGATATTGGGCCCCATATGTGCCTGACATGCACGGCCTCGCATCGTCACCCTTGGGGTGCTTGGCAAGAATCGCCTCAGGGTCGTGAGAAGCAGTGTGGGAGGGGTCTCCGCGGGAGCCGTGCCGCTGTCGCCGCGATGGTCTGTAGTCAGCGCTCGTCGTGGCCTTGGCCTCGATGGAGTGGGTGTCGGCCTTGAGCAGAATGCCATTAGTGCCAAACTCGGGAAGATAAATCTCGCGTGGCTGCTTGTACTCGGTCCGACACCAGATGACGGTGCCCTTGGCTCGGAACTTGTTTGCCAACACTGGTATCTGCGGTAGGAAGGCGGTTGCAGCGGGCACAGGCAGTTTCCCTTGGGGAGAGACAAAATCGTTCTGGAAGTCGACCAGCAAAAGCGCTTTTCCTTCTTGAATCGGCGGCCCAGCAGGAAGGCTACCCGAGGGAAAGATCATACCCATAGCATATGGCATGAAGATCAAGGACATGCGCTTCCTGGCATCGTGGGTGGCTCGGGTAAGCGGCGCTCACATCGGCCCAGGACACAGGCTGTAGAGCGACGAGTCCGGCGTGGAAGAGCAGAGAATGGAGTGTGAGATGGCTATTGTACCCTACTTGGAGATCAACGGACGGGGAAATACTGAGTAAGCAGGGTGGCGGTCGACTGGCCAAGCGGCGGTGTGGATGATTTGCTGGCTGGCTCGGACGCATGCGTGACCAGCTCCAACTCTGGACTTGGACTGGGTGGTCCGCTGCCCGGCTCTGAGTGAGAGCGAGGTCAAGGTGAGGTGAGATGACCCTGTGGGCGTGGTGGAATGCTGTTGGATTGCGCTCACTCACCCACTCGTGCAAGCGAAACGAAGGTGAGCGGTAATATATTATCGAAGCCAGAGGAAGGCGTGGTATTATTACAGTAACTTACTGTGTAGGACAGTTCAGAGATGCGTTAATACCTGTATGCACGTGCCTGTGCTGTAGGGACGATAGAGATGGTCGGTGCTGCCAGCTTTTGGCAGCTTATGACGATCTACTGTAGTATTATCTCACCTTGGAAACTTGTCGAATAAGCCCGCGCTTCCTCGGCGGGAGGGGCTGTTTTGGAGAGCGATGATTGACGCTGGTTAAACTCGCCTAATTAATAAGTTAGTCCACGGGACGATCCTGTCACCACATCGTGTGGCTTACAGAAGCCGTCTCGTTGTTGGTCATGGGAGCTAACGCCTCTTTCGGTTGTATCCGAAGCATCTTCCGACGCGCCCGGGCCGGCAACGGGCGTCGCTGCACGCACACACTGGCACGCAG
This sequence comes from Chaetothyriales sp. CBS 134920, assembly GCA_003693665.1. NCBI lineage: Eukaryota > Fungi > Ascomycota > Eurotiomycetes > Chaetothyriales > Domatiomycetaceae > Domatiomyces > Domatiomyces catenatus. The sequence goes on from QQSL01000057.1 coordinate 67,968, forward strand.
GGGAATTCAGGCTGTTGTTGGCCAGAATAAGCAAGGCGTACTGTACAGTAATTACTGTAAGCTATTACAGCTCAGCTCATCGTTCGTAATTAATGGGTCCCGAAAGTCCTTGAATCTGCCCTCATTTGCAGCAATGGTGTTTTTCCAGGTGTTTGTGAAATCAACTTGCACCCGGCTGAAAGTATCACCTGGACATGGGTGGTAGCACCGCAATCCTTCCACACCAAACAAGAATACGCTGTACGACGGTAAACCAAAGCCGCAGTCCCTTAGCTCTGCCAAGGAATACACACACGTGACCGTCCCTTGATTTCCTCTGCCCCGCTCGCGATTCCTCCTTTATTCCAGTCAACTTTCCTGTCGATGTGCCTCCAGCTCTTTACAATTAGAGAGAATCACAGCAAGTTGCACGACTCTGGCAATCTCACGCTGATTTGAGGCCGAGATTGTCTGCATCATCAACTGTCAGGATGGCTTTCCTTTATTTGGATTAGTTCATCTTGGCGGGATGGACCCCACCTCGATTCAGAGAATCCTCAACTTTCAACCATATCGAACTCCCTACCCTCCACTTCGATCCGTATACGAGAGAATTTCATGAACGGTCAACTATATCGGATTCAGATGTACTCAATACCCGTCATATACCCTGTCAATAGCGCGAGTTTCACGGTCGTAAAGGTCCGGCTACGTCATCTTTGTCCCGCAATCACGTGGCTAACTTATCCATTTTATGCAAAGGGTCCCGGAAGCTATTTCCACGCTAGGCTCTTCAGCCAATTAACTCTCCTATATCTGTAAATAAGGTTTTCAGGACAGGTCGCTCCTCCTTGTACCACTTGAGCTTGTAGCGGGCACATATGTACATGGAAAGTTTCAAGGGAAGAAATCTAGGTGCCTAGGAGTTAGACTGTCGACCTTGTAGCTATTATTTCATTGGCTGGTCTTTGAATTCTCAAAAGCCAAGACAAATCCACAGGGTTAGCGAGCCAATCAAGCAAAGCCTTGGCGCGGATAGCTCCCGTGACCCACGCCCAAAAATACATGATTTCCACAAATTATTTCATCGCCAAAACATCAACCTCCCATCGCCTCTACCCATATCTATACTCTGGGTTAAACCCCCCAAAGGAAATGCCAAAAGCTGTCAAGGGTGCTCTATTACAATGCGACCCACCTCAGATGGCGGTAAGACGACACCACTCTGCCCTCTCCTTTCATTCCCTGTTTTGTAGCAGTCCCCCTGTGCTTGCAAGGCCAACAACTGAACCATATGGATCTAGATGGTCAAAAAGATAGACCGAGAGTCCGGGAGTGCTTACATCATAGAGGCCATTGATGATAACACGTGCCTGATCAAGGAGAATAAGGTTGAGGAGCTCAAGACAAGGGTGAAGGACTTGATGGATGAAGCCATGGGCGGTGAAATCATGGATGACGACAAGGATTCTGATCTTGAGACCGGCAGATGATGATGTTTTGATCTGTTGATGAGTTTTTTTTGGAACGAAAGGCTTAGTGAGAAACTTCACATGCGCACCACCTTGCCGTGGTGATCAGGCTGGGGCGCTGAATTACCTGGCAGGCAGAGGCGATACCGACCATGGGGAAGAAGAATGGCTGAAGCCATTTACGGCTGAGACCTCGGACCTGCTCCTTGCCCCGAAGGTTACACCGCCACCATGTGCATGATGGCTGGACCACACCATCTTATCAAACTGGCGAATGCTCGATCTCACCTCACCATATGCCTGCTAAGTCAGTCATCAACGCCTCCGGAATCTCAGAATCGGACCGTCTCTGTCAGACCCAAAGCAGTCAAAGAGCTGATACTCGTTGACCCTTTCACGGCCCTCTTCGAGTCCACTTCCACCCCCACCACTGTTTCCAGGCCCCTTTGTCTCCTGAAGATCATAAGTCCAGACCAACGACGCCAGCGCAATCCTTAACTCAAGATATGCCACAGGCTTTCCAATGCAGCCGCGGCTACCAAGCGAAAAGGGGCAGATGGCCTGACGCGCGCGCTCGACACCCTCCTTGGACACAATAACAGTGCCACCGTTTGTGGTGTGAAGAGGTGAACCGACCATCCATCTCTCTGGTACAAAGCTCCAGGGATCGGGAAATACGTCTTTGTCGTGATGGACCACATAGGCCGGGACACCAACGACGGTTCCCTCGGGGATGTAATGTCCGTCTATCACGATCCCGCCCTTCATGACTTCTCTGGGCAAGGGCGCCGCAACTGGGGGCGAAAGACGGAGCGTCTCCTCGATGCACGCGTGCAGGAAGTGGCAGGAATCCATCTTCGGGCCGGTATGGATCTCGTCCAGAGCATTGAATGCCGATCGGACTTCGGACTGTACACGAAGTAAGGCTGATGGGTTTCGGGAGAGGTAGAAAAGGGCACCGGCCAGTGTTGTGGCGATGGTGTCGGCTCCGGCGCCAATGAGACTGAGGGCATCCCCTTTCAGCTCTGCGGATGTGGGGCGTGCACCTGTCTTGCTGTCTGCAGAGTTCAAGAGGTAGTGCATGAGATCTTTGTGCACGGAAACTTCCTTTCGCTGCTTTCTTTCTTTCTCCAGGGCTGCGCGTTCCTCAAATTGGGAGATCGCGTAGGATACGAGAATGGCATTGTCTCGGGCGGTTTGGCCGCCGAGCCATTGCATAAGCGGTGTGGTTGCCAGCATCTGGAGGACTGATGATCGAAAGGGGAGGTAGGCAAACTGATGGCAATAAGTATTGGAACTTATATGAACAACTAGTTCCATGGAACCAACTCACCCAATATCCGAACTTTGTCCCCTCGGTCATAATCACCGGCATCCGTCTGTGCTCTTCACTCCCCAGGCAGTTATACGTCTTGTCAAAGACCAGAGCCCCCATGATATCGTACGCCAGCCAGTTGCACCAGTCGCTCATATTCCTCGGCGCCGTCCAGCCGCTGTCTGCACCACCACCACTCTCAGACGCAGAGTAATGAGTCGCATCATCACCATCTCCATCTCCATCAGCATCCTTGGACCCAATCAAGCCAACCAGTTTCCTAACATTCTCAACCACCAGCACCTCCACATCCCGAAGCGCAGCATCCGAGAAGGCATGACTCAGAATCCGCCGTCTGGCCGCATGCTTCTCCTTGTCGATTTCCGTATGTGTGGTCGCAGCACCCGGTCCGGAATCGAGGAGCTCGTAAAACTTTGACTTGCGGACATTGATACTGCGCGATCCATAGATTTGTCGCAGCGCGCTTGGCCGGCTGAACGAGAGACTGTTGGGCGAATTGCGGACGATGGGACCTGTGAGTGGCAAGAGAGGGTAATAACGACCAACTGGTGAGCTTGAACGTTCGAGATTGATTGGGATACAAATACCCAAGGCGTGCGGTGGAATCGACATTGGCAACAACAACAACAACAACAACAACAACAACAACAACAACAACAACAACAACAACAACAACAACAACAACAACAACAGGTACTAACCATATTTTTCATGATCTCTCAGGTGATGGAGATGCCGGTTGCCCTTGTAGCATTGATACACCAATGGCCAGCTGGAAATCCTGTACTGCAGTGGACCTGGGTATTTGGCCAGTGGGTGCAGGGTGAGGCGGTAGATGGTCAGGAGGAGAAACTGAACAATCAGAACATAACCATGAGCAGGTTTCAAAACTGTAACCCCACTCACATACACAATAATGATGGCTGCCCCAAAGCTGTAGTAGATGAGAAGTTGAGAGGAGACTGTATTAGTAAGCCCAACATCTTGGTCCATCATGTTTTTGCCTTTCTCTTTCAGGGGGGAGGGAGGAAAGGAAGGGGGGAAAAAGGAATTTGATCAAATTCGTCCTCGAAATTTCAAAATGCAATTCAAGGAATGCATGGTTAGTTTCGAATATTCCCTTGGTTCTCTTGGTCCATCAACATCGTTGGTTTTGGGGGAGGGGGGGGTGCAGCGTGCAGATTTCTTGTAGCAAGTCTGGGCCTGGTGCGTGGCTGAATTATTAATAACCCCTCGGTGTGTGCAGATGAAATGCATGAACTGTAAGTTAACGAATTTTTTTTTCGCAAGCGATTACGAAGTTGGTTGTCTCAATGTGGGATGACTTTTAACTACGTGAGCAAGCGAGTGAGCGGGCGCGCTCTTCTCCCTCTTGCATGGTCTGTTTTGCTACAGGTCTCTCTCGCTTACAAGTTCTCCACGGGCGCATTGTGTACTAAATTGCCGACTTCCAAAGGGAGATCGTTGTTCTTCCTGACATTCAACTGTCTCCAGCCCCATGATCCATTATCGGGGAGGATATTCATACTCAACGTGCAGCTCAAAATCGTGCCGTTGGTACACCGCATTCTGCTTCAAACTGCTGGTCGAATTATCATCAATGATATCTTCATCCCTTCTTGCGGCGGCGGCGGCGGCAGCAGCAGCACCATGCCTAGTCCTCTTGTCCGCTTCAGAAACACCGCCAGTAACATATGTAGTAAAGTGTGCCTGTTGGTCTGGACGCAGCGGCAGGTCGTCGGGGTTGTTGAGGCTATCCGTCGCGGACTGGTGGTGTGAATTGCCACCTTTTCGGTGACAGAATGCTCCCAAGTTCTGACTGGAGTCGCCCTGGTTGTTACCCCTATTGGTTTGACCGTGGACCGGAGAAGTCATTTCTATTTCGCGCTCACTGATCACAAGAGCCAGTCTGCCAGTTTGTAAGTCTGAGAGGAAGCGGCGCACGCCAAGTATACCAGTTGTAATGACTGAGAGATTGATCACTACCTGGTGGAGGATTTGAGGGTTGGTGTTGTGCCATGTTTTGTCATCGGATGAGAGATATTCAGGGAACTGGGCGAGATATGCAATTCCGACTGCACAAACACTGCGTCTATGTGTCAGCATGGTGCACATAGCAGGAAGCCTGGGGGGCGCTTACACAAGTCGCAAAGAGAAAAAGGATGAGATCAGCAAGCGTATTGCGCGAGTCAGTTGAAGCTTCCAAACGACAGGAATGAAGTACAGGGCGATGATGCAATCAGTTGCAATCGTCCCAGTGATGATGAGGTAGTACAGTTTCCCTCCGGCCGCGCAGTTTGTCCTTGTGAATTCCCAAGGTTGCCCAATGTTGCATTGGAAGGCAATGGTAAAGAGCGAGAAGACCGACCAGGTGCCAATCATGGCCTTGATCAGATAATGTGATTTCTTAGTGGCCAAACCGTCAGCAAGTCGCTCAATTAACAAAACGACTGCGAACTTGGCAAGGAACTGGACCAAGATGCCGAGCAATTGGGTTTGGTAGATGTACTGGCATTGAGGTAAGCTTTGACCAAGAGCCGTTATGGGCAGCCTACCTTGTAATACTGGACAAGATTGGGGGCAGCTATGGTACTGATGTGCCGCCCCAGTCCCTGTCCAACCGCTCGTTCAGTGAGAATGCTCTCTGGGATTATCAGCAGCTGGACATCTCGTTAGCTATCACGCTCATAAGAGTGTTGTGAACGCCACAAACCACGGCAAGGGAAAAGACAAGGTCATCCCATCTCAGCCCCCTGTCTCGTGTGTATGAGGTCCAAGTTCGGAGAAGGCCAAAGAGGATTGATATGAACATCCACGAGTAGGAAACAACGACAATGACTGCGCCCTTATTATCGGGGCCGTGGGCCACCAAGGGCGGAAGGGTAGGTCGTTGCTGGGACATGATTGTGGGACATGAGGGAGCAGGCTATGAGCATGAGACGACATGATGATGCCTTTGAAATACCACAGACTGCAAAGGAGGTTGCTGCTACACTAAATCAACACAGCACTCGGCTAACGCTTGCAACTCACTGAATCTGGGATGGCGGTTAGGGCCCCTTTTCAAATCTCCTTGCTTTTTGGTTGATTATCGAGGAAAGGGTCGAAAAGTCCCAGGGTTTGAAGGCCACATCCTTGTAAACCGTGGGTCGTCGTCGGGAGTTGTTGCTGCTGACTTTACCGATGGAGATCCGCGTGGAAATAGACTTTGGCTAGCGCCCGCCACTCCGGCTCTTGGCAACCCACCCGCAAATTTGACAAGCGGGACGGCCCACAAAACCGTTTTCTAGTTCGTTAATTGCGGGAGCTAGACAGAACTAGAAGGGTTAGAAGGCCTAGAAGCTAGCAGGTGCGATGGTTGATAGGCGAAGTGTCGCTTCATGAATCATAACTGACACACGCCGCCAATCAGTTACGGTGACTGCATCGCTGTCGCCGTCAAGCTGAAACTCCGAGGAATGCCAGCTTCAGCACTGTGATGATCGCCAGGCCCGAGGCTTCCCAACTCCATGCATGCAAACACGAATACGGGCTGCGGGCTCGTACGTCCGGCATGACCTTTGATGCGATGCCTGTCCACACGCTGGGGTTCGCCTGGAATGTTATGCTGTGGATAAGGGCCAATAATAGGCCTGGACTTTTCTAGGCGACCTTCCAACCATTCCTCACTGCTAATTATTCAGTTGAGGGCCCTACTGGAATGCTGGGGATCCTGCTCACAATTTCTTGGAAGCACTCACTCTTGGTGCCTTTTTACCCTCTGACCTATCCCGAGCCTTTTCTGCCTTCATCGCCCTTTGTCTTCTGGTATCTGTCCAGACATCATGCCCGATTCCAAGGTTTATGTGTTTGAGAAAACGGCAGTCTCCAACGAAACCGAGCGAACTCCTGGCACCAATTCGGGAAATAGCACAAGATCGTCCCAGAAGCTTGATGTAAGAATTATAAGCCGGCCAGTTTATTTTCGCATTTTCTCTTGAATCTTTCTGAACAGAAGACCTGCTAACTCTCTGAAGAGATATCTCTCACTGAAACCAGCGGTCGCTTTTGGCCTTACCGTCTTGTCATCATGGACTGGAATCAGCATGACCATTGGCTCCGCATTTCTTAATGGAGGTCCTACCACTATAATCTGGGGGACAGTTTTGTCGGGAATAGGAACCCTTGCGATTGCTGCATCACTGGGAGAGTTGGCCTCAATGTAAGGCGAACAAGACCTAAACACGACAGTTAAGATACCTTGCTCTGACGCTTGGTACAGTACGCCCGTGGTTGGAGCCCAGTACCGTTGGACAGGACTGTATGCTCCTCAGGCCATGACACCAGCATTTTGGAGCTTAATGCAAGGTGAGCAAGCATTGGAACGAAGCAGGAGCCCAGGCTGACAGTAACAGGATGGCTCACTGTGAGAAGCACCTCCAAGATAACAGGATGGTATGCGATAGTCGACCAAACTAACGCTTGATAGGTCTTTTCCTGGATCGGACTTTGCGCTGCAGTGCCATTCGTCTCGTCACTGAGTATCCAAGGACTGATCATACTAAATTCGGACACGTACATTCCCAAAAGATGGCATTGCACTCTCCTGATGTGGGCTTTCTTATCCATCCCGGTTTTGTGCAACGTCTTCGCACGGCGGATCCTGAAAGCAGTGGAAATTGTGGGAGGCATCCTCCATGTTGTCTTCTTTATCGTCACCGTCACCACGCTGGCTGTGATGGCGAGAAGAAGTACCGCTGAATTTGTCTTCACGGAATCCTGGTTCGGTCAGAGTGGATGGTCAAATGAGGGAGTGCAGTGGTGCATCGGCCTTCTTTCCATCACATCGGTGCTGACTGGTAAGTGTGATGGGGCTTATTCGTGCCTGAGACGCGGTTCTAACGTCTATACAGGGTTCGATAGCGTCCTCCATCTGAGTGATGAGATCTCTGACGCATCGGTTAAGGTGCCATATGCGATGATATGGGCGGTGATCATCAATACTGTCCTGGCACTCGGCTTCTTGATCACTCTGCTCTTCTGCATCGGTGATGTTGAGGCTGCCCTCAGCACACCCACTGGCTTTCCTATTATTCAGATCCTCCTCAGCGCCACGAAATCCAAAGCGGCCACCACTGCCATCGTGTGTATGATTCTCCTCTCCACAATGATTGCGCTGTTTGGGGTTTTCGCCTCTGTTTCGCGCCTTGCCTGGGCATTCGCCCGAGACAATGGTCTCCCATTTTCGAACTTCTTTGCTCAAGTAAGTTTCTTTCCAGCAAGCCCAAGATTCTGACCAACTGGGGCCGGCTTGCTAACCGCGACTCAGGTTCATCCAACACTTCACATCCCGCTTAATGCCCTCGGCCTAGTTACCGTAATCGCCGCGCTGCTTGGTCTCATCAACATCGGCAACACCACCGCATTCAATGCCATCCTGTCTCTCGCAACAGTTGGCCTGTATTTCTCCTATGTGATGCCACTAGCATTTGCCTTGCTGCGCAAACTCCAAGGCCGACATCCACCCTACGGGCCGTTTAAGCTGGGCATCTGGAGCATCCCTGTCAACATTATCGGGCTGGCCTTTGGAATCTTCATCGTCATCTTTTTGCCCTTCCCACCAATTCTTCCAGTCACTGCGGCGACGATGAATTATGCCGCGCCCATCTTGGGAGCTGTTGCCCTATTGGCGCTTCTGGATTGGTTTGTGAGCGGGCACAGGCGATTTGAAGTGCCAACCCACATGCCTGAGCATTATCAATAGGTGATGGACTCGGAAGGTGTTTTGCATAGATGTTAGAATGATGGAGATTGTTCCAACCCCATAGGCAAGTATCTTGGCAAATATGATGTCATTGGTCGGAGATGCAATCAACCGAGCTAGACCTAATTCAACGCAGTTACACTAGTCCCAATCAGGAAAGGCAGCATGAGCGATGTTGACTGAGTCAGAGTAGCAGAGGCTTGGCGCGCCACGCGAGTCGGGCGCGTTTACCCCCACCAACTGTCGCGCTGATGCTAACAACTTGCCCACCGGCCGGCCCGCTTGCCTGTCACTAACGCTCACTCCCAGCTGCGGCGATGGCTACGCCGACGAGGACGCAGGCGGTGTCCACGCCCAAAGGCCCACTACCGTCGACACCAAGTCGGCCAATGGCATCGCCCCGTCCAGGCTCATCTGCCTTTGCGCACAAGTCGCTGGCGTACAAGTCACCCGCAGTCAAGACACCGGCCTACGCAGTCAGCATATCGTCGCAGCCATCATCGACGCCTCTTGCCGCCGCCGCCATCCACGACGAGCTGCTGGCCCTGAACTCGCAGGCGGCCGCAATTATCCACTCAATCGGTCCGAGCGGCCTGACACCACTGCCAGTCAGCCAAGATGGCCTTGACATCACAACCCCCGGCCAAACCACGCTCTCTACCTCCCGAGAGGCGCGCTTGGCTGGCGACCCGGAGACACAGCGCTTGGCCCGGCTGCAGCATGCGGTTGCCAGTCTGAAGAGCAAAGCCATCGGCCGCGGTGTCACACGCCAGTCGGCCGAGCGTGTGGCTAGACTACAGGGCTTCGAGGCGCTATGGGACGAAGACATTCTCACAATTGCCGGCAACATTGTCGAGATTGAGATCCACTTCAGCCCGGTCAACAGAGACAGAATTGCCGACCTCGTTCTGAAGCTGAACCCAGCCGACGGCGAGTCGCAGACACAGAGCGAAGCGGCCGACATCCTGAAGAAGCTGGTTGGCGCTGGCTCAGCCGCTGACGATGGCGATCTGGACGCATTTGCGCGCAACATTGCCTATTTGGCTCAGCTGGACCGCGTTGCTGTGCAACCCAACGCGTTTGAGCTTACTGGCAGTCTGTACCAGACGCTGAGCAGCATCTGGGATGAGGAGAAGAAAGCGATGTCCTGGCGCACCGAGCTGCAGCATGCGCGCAAGGGCGCCTTTGGCCGGGCTCACTATGATGAGCCGCCATCTTTAGGCCTAAGGCTCGACTATTGGCACGCCAAACCCTACGATGCCGACTTGCCAGCTACGACGGTGTTCCAAGCCAGATTTGCGTGCGAATCTGCAGGGCCGGGCATCTTGGCTTCGCAGACATGGCTGACTCCAGAAGTCTTGGTTAGCGAGCCAAAGACAGAGAACGTGTTGGAGAGCCGGGAGAGCATTTTGGTGCCTAGTTGGAAGCCTGACGAGTCACACCCCGATTCTGCTGCAGCAGATTCTCAGCAGGATAGTCAGACGCAGCCTGACAGACTGCCGGCGCCGACAGTCAATGCTCACTTTCTATGTGAGCTCGAGCCTGAAATTCTTTTGCCGCACAACGTCGCCCTCAAACTGAACAGCCAGGCGGAAATCATCTCTATTGACCAGTCAAGAGCACTGACTTATCAGGCTGCATTGCTGAAGCATCGCGGCACTGTCGCTCCAGCCATCGGCGTGGATACGACGTCAGAGAGCCGCTGGACCAGGCGTCTCCCTGTCTTCCGCCCAGATGGCCAATTTGAGCAGACAGACCACTCATATGCCCTCTATGCTTGGCCTCCCAATTCAGAACTCTGGGTGATTCCAGTGAGCAAGCTGAGCTTCAGCCATCCCAAAGATCTCGCAGCCGCAATCAAGGTTCTCAGGCAGTACGCGCTTGTATGGAGCCTCCTCAAGTCACTCGTGGAACACCCAATTGCAGCAGCACCCGTTCCTCCCAAGGCCGAAAGCGCAGATGGGTTGAGGCAGGAGATAAAAAAGCGGAGCAATAAGCCTGCTGTCACTGTCACTGTCACTGCGGCTGCTAAGAATGCATCAAACGTGAACAAGGACTCGTCTCGGCCCATTGACGTCTCAGTGGACGTGATCTCTGATCCTTACCGATGCAAGATCGACATATTCGCGCCTTTGTTGCCGCCTGGGCAGAAGACCAGAGGCTCTACGGCCAGTGCTGGCAACAGCAGCAACCTCTTCTTGCATATCTCACTTGGCATTGGCCCAAATGGTGGTATTGAAGTTAATGAACTAAGCGGCTTGCGCGATGCAGACAGTATAAAGGCCAAAGTTGCTAAGATGCTGGAGACGACAGAGGATATTGGCATAGTTGTGCAGTGGCTTCTTGACCAGGCTGTTAATTGACTGAGCAATTGACTGAGTAGTCAACTTGCTTGGTTTTCAGATCTAGTCATCATCTCAGTGACCAGATCCACTGAGCACCCCAAATGAGAGAGCAAAGCCAACTTCTTAGCTCTTGACATCAGCTCTCTTTTGCGACAACTGTACCGCCAGGGTCTGTGCTCGCTGACTGTCTCTGCCAAAGCACCGGATGACTACCTCCTCTTCCTTCTCCAGCCATGGCCTTGCGTCCTGTCCCATCCTAGAAGTCCACTTGGCCAGGCTCTTATAGCAGTTTGCCAGCGGGGTGTAAGTCAGGCCCTCCTTGAGCAGGAGACCTTCTAGCTGCTGCAGCTTCGCAGCTGCCCGCTCAGCCACTATTGTCCTGCTTGCCTCGTCCTCGTCCTCGTCCTCGTCCTCGTCGTCATTCTTCTTCTTCTTCATCCTCGCTGTCCACTCGCGTTCGCACACGGCTCCTCCTCGAACATACTCCTCCATCGCCTTCCTCCTAGCGTCACTCCTCTGCCAAAAGTCCGACGCGGGTGCACAGGCCTCACACGAGCAATCAAACCCATAGTGCCGTCGCAGCCGCTCGATTCTCGTCTTTCTGCCAACAAAGATGCTTTTCTCATAGTTACTCATGAGTTCCTTGCCCTTGGAGATATTCTTGATGGCGTGGAATTGCATCAAGCCACGCTTCAATGCATTCGCCTGGTCGATTGGCGATAGCTCTGCTACTGCCACCGCACCAGTCGTAATCATGTTGGCGACTTGAGCTGCCGGCACATAAGAGAAGGTGAGATTGGGCAGGCAGCTGTGGTTAATTCGTGAGCTCACTATGCCGAGGCAGCTTCCCCCTTGATCATCAAAGGCGTTGATATTGTAGCAATTTGAGTTGTAGATCCCTGAAGCTTCGCTTCCAGAGCCGTTGCTGCCGCTGCCGCCGCCGCCCTGTTTGGCATTATAGAGCTGCAGGAACTTCTTGCGCTCGGCTTTGGAGAGGGCATGGACCTTGGTGTCGATTGCTGAGCCGTCATGCTCGGCTGAGAGCGGTATTTTGATGAGAGCTGGCTCGGATAGGATAAGAGTGCCGGCAGGGATTCGCCGTGCGGCTGTTAGGGCGATGCCGCGATCGTTGGTTTGCGTAATCTGGTACCGCTGACGATTGATGGCACGGTCTTCAACCTCTGTGACCGCCGGTGTCGCGGCATATGTGCTCGATGGCGTGCGTGTACCCGTTGCTGACGAAGAGGAATCGAGCGCCGGTGTCGATGTATAGTTTGAGTCTGAGCCTGAGCCTGAGACTGAGACTGAGACTGAGCCTAGGCCCGTCCTGTCCAGCCCGTCCAATGCTGCAATCAGAGAATCCAGATCCGGCTGTTCCGGGAGAGCAATCCCCCTATCATTGCTGGTCTTGTCCTTTCCAGGCATTGCTGATATAGGATTCAAGATAATTGTCAGAGGTCAATGCTGTTCCAGCAACTCTGCCTTCGTATAGACGCCATGCTGGTTTTTGTTTGGGTTGGGACTGGGGTGATTGAAGCCCTTCCCCCCTCGTTTACAAAAGTTTGGTTGTAAGTTAGCGAGCAATGATGACTTGGATGGAGCTAAATAACTGATTGATTGATTGTGTGTGTGTGTGTCGACGATCAGACTAAACCCAATTCACTGGTAAGCACTTTGCCAATCTGGGGTAGTCATTGATTGGTATACGGCGATAGACAAAATTGTTGGTGTTGATGGGCTGCAAATAATTACAGAACAGATCTGGATGAGTTGACTGTTTGTTGTCACATCTGGTGGTCTGTTGGATGAAAGATGCTCGCATTCGCCAGTCCGATTTCACAGCGGTGGCAGCTGCTCATCCCGGCTGCTGATCCTCGTAGGAATAGACTGACTCTTCAGATCTACTTGACAAATTCTTCATCAAGTTCCGGAGTGGGTGTTGGGAAATCCGACAGAGGCCAGCGCAGATTCGACCAGGGTGACAAGGTCGAAAACACCCCATTCTGTTGCCACTGGTTTGGCATAGACTTCGTCCCTCGCATGCTCTTTGCATACATTCTCTCGGTATATCAACCAGTCTCGTCCACTCATAGTCGGGCCGGAATTCTCAGACAGTCTCCTCCTTCTTGTTCTTTTCATTCGCCTCCTCCAGCTTCAATCTTTCGACCAGCTTCTCTCGCAGGAATTCTGTCAGGCCAAGCACACCGTCCCGTGTCACGATTCGGTAGGTACCGCTGGCCTGATACCGGCCATGGCCATCCACGAAGTCGCCATCCGCATCAACCTCCAGGCTGCCAAAGATGTCCTCGGGGTCTGCAATTCGCCCAAAGTCAGGCGGCTTCCTCAGGTCACTGACATGGATCCAGCCTCCAACGCGAGCTGGAGCTGCCCCCGCTTGTTCAAACGCTCCTGTTGCACTCCTCCTCTGTCGGCTCTGTGTCTGGAATAATGTGGCCACCGAGGACGATGTCAGGGAACTCGCCTGGGCTTGAACCAGCTTATCCTCGCACGAATGTTGCGCCAGGACTGAGTTAAGGATGTTGACGAAGCGCTCATTGGTGCGGAAAGAGAATGTCGTCGGTGGGAGCTCAGAGGTAGTGCCCAGCGCGAGCTCAGACGTCGGCGGATCGGTAGGGAGTAATGTGAGGAGGTGCGAGTTTATTGATCGGGGGTCTTCAGCCACGTAGATGTGGGGATTGCCTGGCAATGTGGACAAGCAGCGGGAGGAGAATGGTGGGATGCGAGCACATCTGGCTGCTCGTAGCGTGGCGGTGCGTATCATAGTATTAACGTGTGAGGAGACAACTCAATAACTCAATCCATCGATCTGTTTGTTCTGTTTGTGGAGAACTGCGCTGGACGGAAACGGCACGCGATGACGTCACTGACCACCACTTCAACACCAAACTATATTCATGACGCTATGTTACATGGCCCCCTTTCAGACCTATCGAAGCCCGGCACAGGATGCGTAGAGCCCCGGTTGTTTCCAGAGTCGGTTTGGCTCCCAGCACGATGGAGTTGTGCATCACTTCTTTATTAATAACTTTGTCCCTCACCGATATTCAGTCATGAAGCCCTGAGCTCAGTAACATCTACCAATCGAAGATCAACGCCAATCAGGCATATGCTATGTCGACACAGTCGGAGAACTGTGAGAACACCTCCGCCAAGAGTGTGGGGGCTGCAGTAGATGTTGGCGCTGACACGTCTGACAGCACATCCGATGATGCTCTTCTGGTTCGTTATGTGTTATATGTGCTCTAGTCGGACCTCTCTCTAATCCAACCTCAAATTCCAAAAGAAAAACCTGGGATACAAGCCCGTGAGATCAAACTATAATTTGCCCTTGCATTCAATCTCCCAAACCTGACTCAGAACAGGTCCTACACCGAACCTTTAATCAATTCCAGAACTTTGCAACTACCTTTGGTCAGAGACTGCTTGTAGACGAAGTTCTGGGTCAAAACACTAACTGCTTTCCAGCTGCTCTCTACTTCATTGGCGGTGTTCGAGTCACATTCTCAACAGGTATTGCAGCTGGCGGAAACTTGGCATACTGGTGAGACATATGGCAATATCATATCAACATTGTCCCTCACCAACATGGAAATTGCAGGACAAGCTATATCATCACCTGTGTCTTTACCTTCATTACAGCTGCTGTGATTGCAGAGGTGTGCTCATCCCTGCCTCTGTCTGGATCCATCTATCTCTGGGCAGCAGAAGCAGGTGGCCCACGCTTTGGTCGGCTGATTGGGTTTGTCGTTGCTTGGTGGAGTACTTCAGCATGGACTACCTTCTGCGCGAGTATGCAGCCTTCATGTGTGCATCATATCACAAGATCCCGAACTGATTCTCAATCCAGGTAATACGCAGGGGGCGACCAACTATATCCTTTCGGTACCTACATTCTTGTTGGAACTCTTGCAGCTCTGAGTCCAGGTCCACTTGACCAATACGCAGTTGTTTACTGACCTTTTCCAGGAAATTGTTGTTTTCAACACTGGCTTCCCGTCTGACTCCAGCAGCGTCAAGTTCCGTGCTGTTCAATGGATCGTCACCGAGGTCATGCTGGCTCTCGCTTGCATATGGAATCTGCTCCCTCGTAAGCGCGTATCTGTATTGATTATAGACGTCTCTAACTCCTGATAGCTCGATATTTCAAGTGGATCTTCTCAGTATCCACTGGCCTTGTTATTCTCGACTTTGTACTGAACCTCATCTGGCTTCCCATTGCCACAAGCAAGACAATTGGCTTCCGCTCCGCTCACGATGCCTTCATGACAACTTACAATGGCACCGGTGCCTCTCCTGGCTGGAACTGGTGTCTTTCATACCTAGCCACTGCTGGAATTTTGATCGGCTTCGATGCCTCTGGCCATGTGGCTGAGGAGACCAAGAACGCATCGGTTGCAGCAGCCAGAGGTATCTTCTGGAGTACGGTCGTCAGTGGTATTGGTGGCTTCGCGGCCGTCATTCTCTTTTTATTCTGCCTGGTAAGCGTCCCTTTTGGGTGCTCAGAGGCATGATGATACACCATCTAACTCTTGTAACGATAGCCAGATGCCGACACGCTCTTTTCATATGGTGGTGCACAACCATTTGTATCTGTATACGCTGTCATTCTTGGAGACGGCGGACACATTGTCATGAATATTGTTTGCATTCTCGCACTCTGGTTTGTAAGTTCAGATGTCAATGGGTCTGACGTTTGCTATGCTAACCAAAAGACAGAACACCGCAATTGCTGTCCTCGCAGCCTCACGCCTGGTCTTTGCCGTGGCCCGAGACGGAGTCCTTCCGTGGTCAGGCTGGGTCTCCAAGGTGGTAGCTGGCCAGCCCCGAAATGCGGTCCTCGTCGTCTGGGGGGTCTCCGCCCTCGTTACCTGTACAATATTGCCTTCAGCAGTAGCCTTCACCTCTCTCGTCTCTGCCGCTGGCGTGCCCTCGGCAGCTGCCTATGGACTCATCGCCCTATGCCGGCTCCTCTTCACGCCCAAGAACTTCCCCACGCCGGCCTGGAGCCTGGGCCCACTGAGCAAACCTTTCCAGTTCATCGCCGTCTTTTGGAATGGCTGGGTCGTCGCTGTTCTGTACTCGCCCTACACCTTCCCCGTCTCTGGAGAGAATTTCAACTACGCCCCTGTTATTATGGCCGGCACTACTATATTTGCCCTGCTTTCTTGGTGGTTTATTCCGGCGGAGAAGTGGTTACCGAGCCAGAGAATCCAGCAGACCTTGGATGCCGATATCAATGCTCGGAAGCAGAACAATGGCGCTTCGACCTAACTTGAACTCACTCGGACACTGAATGTGCTCGAGCTGGCAACTTTTTGAGCCCTTAAATGACCTCACTGCTGTCCGGAGTGCCCCCACCTCTCTCCACTTGTGTCCTGTGTTCCGGCTACAAAACGTCAAAAAGTAAGGAGCAGGAAGAGAGAGAGAGACATCCCTAAGGCATGCATGATTACTTCGCCCTTTTTGCCCTGTGCTTAAAAATAAACTATTAAAGGCAGTAACGTAACTCTAAAAGTAAGCTTAACTTTGCCACTATCCACTCTGCGGAGTTAGGAAGTAAACTTTTTTCTCCCAAAGAGCAAATGCCCAAATTTTATGTTCAGGCAAATAAATAAATCCACAGTTGGCTGCTTGTTGCCCAAGTCAGTGATGAGGCGGTAGCAGCAGTGGTAGTAGCTGAATCTTCCCCAACATGGCTGCGCAAGTCCAGCCCATTGCGCCGGTCAAACTACCTGCGCGGCCGTCGACACTCACACCAGAGCAGACATATTGGCACAGCTTCAAGAACCCGCTCAGTATTGCGTCGCCCTCGAACCATGCGATCACACACGTTTCACAGCCACAGACAGCGGCAAACGCAGCGGCCGCGTCCGATGTCTTCGTCGTCACAACCGGCGTTCGAGTCCAGATCTACTCTCAACGAACACGAAAATTGCTCAAGTCGATAACGCGGTTCGACGACATAGCCTACAGCGGAGAGATCAGGTATGATGGCAAGGTTTTGGCTACCGGAGACGAGACTGGCACCTTGCAGGTGTTTGACGTCAATTCCAGAGCCATTCTCAAGACATGGAAGGAGCAGAAACAGCCGATCCATGCGGTCAAATGGAGCCCGCAAGAGAGCACGGCGCTGATGAGTTGTGGTGATGATGCCACAGTGCGGTTGTGGGACTTGCCATCGGAGGCGAGTGTTACCACGTTCAGAGGGCATCAAGACTATGTTCGCTGCGGAGGCTTCCTGACGGGACAATCAAGCAATTTGCTCGTGTCTGGAGGCTATGACCACACGGTGCGGCTATGGGATGCAAGAACGCCTACAGCCTCTGTCATGACCTTCAAACACGTGGGCGCAGTGGAAGATGTGCTGTGCATGCCCACAGGAACCACCCTCTTGGCTGCGGCTGATAACCAGATTGCTGTGCTGGACATAGTCGCGGGCAAACCAGTCCACATGATTAAGAATCACCAGAAGACGGTTACCTCGCTATGCCTTGCTTCTCATGGATCACGACTGGTGTCTGGCGGTCTTGATGGCCACATGAAGGTCTTTGAAACGACCGGCTGGAACGTGGTTGCTGGCTCCAAATATCCGTCGCCCATCCTCTCGCTGTGCGTTGTCTCAGCCGGTGCTGCCAGAGATGACAAGCATGTTGTGGTTGGAATGTCCACAGGCCAACTTAGCATCAAGACTCGCCTTTCCGGCGAACAAAAAGTCAAGGAGCGGGAAAGACAAAAGGAGATGGAAGCTTTGTTAGCTGGGAAGATCGAAGAATACGACAAGAAGCTTGCGAAGAAAAGAGGCAGGGGTTGGGAGAAGCGGTTAAGAGGAACCGACCACCAGGGCGCGGATGCCGACATAATCATCGAAGGGAATGATCGCGGCAAGGTGAAGAAACTCAAACCCTGGGAGAAGGAGCTGCACAAGGGCAACTATCCTAAGGCCCTGGATCTTGTTCTTGCTGGGACAGACAAGATGACTGTCTTCACTTTGCTCAACACGCTGCGATATCGATCAGCATTGAAAGCGTCACTTCAGGGCAGGGACGAGCTGACAATGCGGCCCATTGTGGCATGGGTACAGAGAAATATCTCGCAGCCGACATTCACCAAGGTCTGCGTCGAGGTTGCAATGAATCTGATGCAACTTTACTCGCGCGACCTGGCAGACTCTCCAGGACTGGCAAAGCAGGTTGACCGGCTTCGTACGCGCGTTCAAGATGAGTTGGAAAGAGCGAAGCAAGCCCTTGCCACTCAGGGCATGCTGCAATTACTCTCACCAGAGCTGATTGAGTGAGTGGGCTTGGGAGACACGGTCATACAAGGGGAGCAGCCCTTGCTATTGACCATTGCTTCGCCGCCACGAGGCTAATGATGTCCCCGTCCTTCATACATGTCCATGGCACGTTGCGGCCAGTGCCAAAGACCTTGATAGTGTTGATGAAGCCAACACTGGCCAAAGCCCGCCCTGATGATGTTGTGACTGGTCCTATTCAGGCCGTCAGGTGGAGACCAGCCCAATGAACATAGGCTGACGGCAAGAACGAGTCCAGCAAGATGGGACAGTATTTCTCCCAGGCAACCCTTGCACCTGAGCTTCGGGGCTTCTTGGACTGTGATATTGCCTGATTGGGCGCTAATGAAGTATGACGAGAAGTGAAAAGTGAAAAGTGATCAATTGGAAGGAGCAAAGAGTAGGACTCTCTCTCCAAAGACGGAAGTTACGACTGGCTAGCAATCTTGAGCTCTCCATGCACACCACCGCGCGCCAGTCAATTCCCTCCCGTTCCACTTCGAGGCCGGCTCTACCAAGCTTCCATCTCAATCTCGTCCGCTATTCTTCTTCGCCTGCGACGAGCACGCCGTTCTTTGCAGCAGGCGTTGTGGGCGTGGCTGACAAGAAGCCAAACAAATATTAAGGCCCCCGTGCCTGCGAGCACGAAGAATCTGACGTTGAGTGAAGAGTTGTCGACTGTTTGGCTTGCAGGGGTAGCCCTGGCGGGAGATGGGTGCGTGAGAGGATGAAGTGGAGGAGGCATAACGGCTGGGGATATCTGTATAGAAGGCAGTTGCCAATCAGAGCGGTATTCTTGTCTGTGGTTTTGCAATTGTATTGTTGGATCTCTCAGCTGGAGTTCGAGAGCGATCTTGATACAGGTGGATAGAGACAGACTGCCAGATAGATCTGTCCCTAAAGTACTGCAGCCAGTGAAGTGCTGCTTCCGCTCAGGTAATAATTACAGTGACCAGAAAGATCAAGATTAATAGACACAGCCCAACTGGCTGGAGTAGAGATGTTGAGCCCTCGCATTCTGTGTCTGTTTCAACAGGCAACCAACACCTCTCTCATCTTCTCCCTTCTGCGTCGCCTTCTTTGGCAGCATTTTTGTGCTCCTTCCTGGCCAGCGTACTGGCCATCCATTCCTCAAACTCCTCCTCAGCCTCCTTCTCCGTCCGGCCGGTGCCGTCAACGCCCAGGCCACCGCGAATCATCTTCCTCGCGTCCGCCAGACTGTTAATGTCCAGGTACCAGAGCGCTCCACCAGTCGCCATCATGGCAAAGCTTACCACGTTGAGCGTGGCAAGATGGAGCGCCTCGAGCGCCTCACGGGCACCGGACACATTGCTGTTTGCTTGTGCAGCATGTTCGGGCGCGTTGGTGTAGAACTGGGAAGCATTCGGCAGTCGTTGGCGGCGGCGCGCGAAGGCGCGGCGAGTGACGATAAGGGAGACGGCGAAGAAGGTGGCACCGCCCACAAAGAGTAATTTATTGCGGTTCGGGTGGGCTTTGGCCTGGCTGTTTGACGGGAAAGATGAGGGCTGTGGAGGAGGAGATGCTGGTGGTGGTGGTGGTGCTGCTGCTGAAGGGAGAGGGCGCTGCTCAGCAGGAGAGGAGTCCGGCTTGGATGCGGGTGGGGAAGACCGAAACCAGGAAGTAAACCACGACATAGCAAGAGGCTGGGGGTAGCAAGTTGGAGGGTGTACGGACCGTACTTGGTATAAATTTCTGGGAGGATGGTTGGCCGGATAAGATATCCGCTCCGCCGCACTGAAAATGCAAAACGGCCCGTTGCGAGTCATTCCTTCCTCCTTCTCTTCTTCACTCTTTCCCCATCAATCCGCCCGTTGCTCGGCGCACATTCGCTCACTGTCGCTGAGGCTTCGTCGGACTGTTCCCGCCGGCGATTGTCCATCACTGCCGTCGTCGTCGTCATCCCACGACCGCCACGACGTCCTCTACCCGCCCTCTGCTCTTTTTTTTCTCTTCTCCCACACTCCGCTTTTCACTCGTCGCGGCTGGTCCTGCGCTTGAGACGTGCTCTCGCCCTTGGCTGCACCGCGCATTCCATCAATCCGCAGCCCTCAGCCGTGCCCGCAAGATGCCGCCCAAAAAGGCTGTGAAGGAAGAAAAAATCCTTCTGGGCCGGCCAGGAAACAACCTAAAGAGTGGCATCGTATGTAGGCCATCCCTCGTCTCTGCCGCCGCCAGCCCAGGCACACTCTCTGACTGTCTCTCGTCAGGTCGGCTTGGCTAATGTCGGCAAATCAACACTGTTCCAAGCAATCACAAAATGCTCGCTGGGCAACCCGGCCAACTTCCCCTACGCCACCATTGATCCTGAGGAAGCCAAAGTCGTTGTGCCGGATGAGCGGTACGACTGGCTGCTCAAGCACTACAAGCCCAAGTCGGAAGTGCCGGCCAACTTGACGGTGTACGACATTGCCGGTCTGACTCGTGGCTCCTCAACTGGTGCCGGCCTCGGCAATGCCTTCCTGTCCCATATCAGAGCTGTCGACGCCATCTTTGAGGTTGTCCGCTGCTTTGATGATGCCGAGATCACCCATGTGGAGGGCGACGTCAACCCCGTGCGTGATTTGGACATCATCAAGGAAGAGCTCATCGCCAAGGACAAAGAGTTCGTGGCCAAGGCCAAGGAGAATCTGTCCAAGCTGACCAGAAGAGGCGGTCAGAGTCTTGAGATGAAGAAACTCAAGGAGGAAGAGGCCACGGTCGACAAGATTGCGGCCTGGCTCGACGCCAATAAGGAGGTTCGCAAAGGTGACTGGTCGCCCAAAGAGGTAAGATTGCTGCCATTCTTTGTTTCTCTCCTTTCTGTCCTTTTATGATGAACAAGAGCTTTTGCTCGAAATAACCCAGCTCGTCGACGCAGTCTCGCCCAAATCTCACGTTAGAGGCTGTTATGAGATTAAATCCTACCTGATTTGTGACCCTTCTCGCCAGCTTGTCCACCCAAGGCTGCCATGCTCCAGCTGACATTTTATCTGTCCAGGTCGAGGTGATCAATCCGCTCTTCCTGCTCACGGCTAAACCCGTAGTATACCTGATCAATCTGTCTGAAAAGGACTACCTCCGAAAAAAGAACAAATACCTGCCCAAGGTGATGGAATGGCTGAAAACGAATGCTGAGGGCGATCCAGTTCTGCCTATCTCTGTAGCGTTTGAAGAACGGCTCAACCTACTGGGCGATGAGGAAGCTGTTGCAGAGGAGTGCAAGAAGCTGGAGACGACGACGGCCATACCAAAGATCGTCACCACGATGCGCACCGCCCTCAATCTGGGCAGCTTCTTCACCACCGGTACCGACGAGGTCAGGCAATGGACGATACGGAAAGGCACCAAGGCGCCTCAAGCTGCAGGTGTGATCCACGGAGATTTCGAAAAGACCTTTATCCAGTGTATTGTCTATAACTTCAGCGTGCTCAAAGAGTATGGCGACGAGAACGCTGTCAAGGCAGCGGGCAAGGTCTTGACCAAGGGCAAGGACTATGTGGTCGAGGATGGAGATATTATTCTCATCAAGGCGGGTGCTGCCAAAGCTTGATTTAATCAGATGATGAGCAGAGTATTATAGCCACCCATATGATATTTCAGCCTGTTCTTGGCATTGTGTCCTGTTTGTCATTATATTGCAAGTCATAGTAGTTTCATGACCATCTCTCCAGAACGAATTATTCACCATGGACTCTGTGCAAGCACGACTCCGCCGAACATTCAAGGTCGAGGACGATGGCGCCGACGAGGACGACAACAACAACCGGGCCACGGCCCTGGACGAAGTTCAACAAGAAAACCTGATCACCACCCTCGACGAATCCGCCCAGTCAACCGATCTGCTCTACACCCGCATCCTGACCGCCCTCTCCCTCCTGGCCATCCTCGCCTTTTTCATCTCCCCACCACCACCATCATCCCTATCCCTCTTCCTCTCCACCCTCGCCGTCCTCTCCTTGCTAGTCACCGCCTGGACGACCTATTTCATCCCGCCCTTGGTGACCACTATTACTACTACTCCGCCTACTTCTACTCGTGTTAATCCATCGGCCCAACGGAGATGGTTGTTATTGCTGCTGCCGTTCCGCTGGCCAGATGCCAGGGAGACGAAACGGCCGCCGGTATACAATAATTCTTACTACGGGTATGACCGCGACTATGTGGCGCAAGTCCTGACGTGGGTGAATCTGCTGGTTGTGGTGGTGCTTGGCGTGGGCGCGGCGTATGGGGGCGGCCAGGGACAGGGGCAGGTACAGGGGCAGGTACAGGTGTTGCTGCTGGTGCCTGGGGTTGTGTTTGGCGCCGTCGGCTTGGTCAGGCAGTCTATGGCCGATGTGGCCAGCGGGGTGCGCGAGTTACATGGGCTGAGGTATGAGCTGAAGGGGGCGTGATGGTTTTTTTTGGCATTTGAATAAAACATTTCGCGCTTCTAGTTATTATACATTTTGGGCCGCGGGGGGGGGGGGGGTTTGTTTTTTTTTTTTTTTTTTTTTTTTTTTTTTCGTTGGGGGGGGGGGGGGGGGGGGGGGGGTTTGTCTTAGATATATGACTTGGAAACCGGCTTCAGCTATCGGCTTTGGGTTCGGACTCTGTGGCCTCGCTGCTAGCCTCCTGAATAGTCATCGAGGCGGGCATTGGGACTTGGGGCCATGACTTCTTCAGTGCATCCTGTACCATGACCAGACATCCCTTTGGCCCGCTGACAGCGCCGTTGACGATCAAGATACCCGTGTCTGGGTCGCTCTGCAGCACCTTCAGATTCTGAATCGTGTGTCTCTGGCCGCCCATTCGGCCGGCCATCCGCTTGCCCGGGTAGACCCTGCTGCCACCGCCCTGGCCCTGGCCGGCAGAACCCAGGCTCCTGTGGGTGAGGGAGACACCGTGACTGCGGTCCTGGCCGTGCATGCCATGGCGCTTCATGACGCCGGCAAAGCCCTTGCCCTTGCAGTTCGAGCGCGTGTCGACATACTGGCCGCGCACAAACCAGTCGGCGCGGATGAGCTGGCCGACGGGGAGCAGGGCATCGGCGGTGCGCACGCGGAACTCGTGCAGATGGCGCTTCAGGCTGACGCCTTGCGCACTGAAGTGGCCCAGCATCGGCTTCGTCACATTCTTCTCGCTCTTGCTGCCGCTGCCCACGCACACGGCAAAGTAGCCGTGCTGCCGCCGCGTCTTGTGCGCCACCACCTGGTTGCTGTCCAGCTGCAGCACCGTGCACGGCACCCGTTTGCCCTCGTCGTCGTAGATGGCCGTCATGCCCTTCTTGATTGCCATCACTCCCGTGCGCAGCGGCAGCGTGTCGGCTGCTTCTTTCCGCTTCAGCGCCGACGACGGGCTCGCCAGGAGGTATTGTGGTTGGTAGCGGTCCGTGCGTGGCCGTTCGATCGACCGGATCCCCATGCACCGTTTCTGAACCGTCTGGAATTGCGCCCCGAGGACCTGCTGTCTGGGGAGGAGGAAGGGGAGGGGGAGCGGAATGGCCAGGAGGGAAGCCGGTGGCCTGGCCATGGCTGGTGGAGGGCCACACAGAGGAGGCAGAAGGGAGGAAGGGAGGCGAGTTGAGAGTCAAGAATGAACTGTGCCGCGCGATGTTCTGCTGTTCTGCTCTTTGGCTCTTCAATTGCAGGCGAAAAGCCAAGGAGATATCTTGGCGACTATTCCCAATTGAGACGTGATTGCAGACGAAAAGGCAAGTAGGTATCTTGGCGACTATGCCCAATTGAGACGTGACACAGAGTTTGTGCCATTCGATGATTTTGGTCAAATTATGGACTCATAGTGCTTGGATGAGAAACTTATAGTATGAATCAAATCTGACCAGGGCCTGAAAAGCAAATACCCCATGCTACCCATAAACCGTAATAACTGAATGCTACGATCCCCCACGCTACGACACGTTCACCTGAATGGGCAGCCGCATCTTCGACCGGTAAGGCGCCCTCCGTCCGTGATGCGATTTCACTTCGAAGAAGCCCTCGAGCTCGAGCTCATACGAAACCTCCGCCAACGATGTCTTGACTGAGGGTTTGCTGATACTGTCAGGCAATGACAGATCGAGGTATGTAGTCGACGTGTACGACGACTCGTCCGCCGGTTGCTCTCCAAAGAAGGGAGGGAAGCTGGGACGCGAAAGCTGTCGTACGACTGTGCGCTGTTGAATGTTCGAGGCTGGGTCACGCTCGCGGCGGGTACTATTCGGAGAACTGCCTGTGCCGAATGCCTGGGACGTATACCAGTTCACCTGGACGGACACGTTCTCAACCGACTGTGGTACCCTGCCCTTGGCCGCTGCCTTGGGTACTGAGAGTGTGATGGGTATCGACAGTTGCTGATAACCCCTGCCGGACTGTTTCGGTGTTGTGGCCACGATTCCAAGCTCGTGCGGCACTTCAACGGCCATCTTCTTCGTCTTGGACAATGGCGAGTATCGTCGATAGCGCAGACTCTTGCCCCAGGACCGCACCAGTGACTCGCGAGTGTATGAGCCGCATCCCGGCGCCAGCAGAGTCATCCGAGCCGACTTGATCCATTTCGACAAGTCGACTGGGCAGCTGACCTGCTGGACAACTGCGCCAGATCTGTTCTTGAAGTGTGCCTGAAGCGAGTAAAGCAGCTCGCAGTATCCGGGTGTTGTGTCGTCGCTCATGGTGCCTTTCAAGTTCACCGACGACACAGATCCATCCAGTTCGAGCGCGACTTCACAGTAGAGTAATGAGGCGACATGTAGCCCTTTGGCCGACATGGTCTCGAAAAAGTCCGAGTGTGGTATCGACTGGGCGGTGTGCATGATCTGTTCGGAGGCGATGTGAGGGCCGACAAAGGAGTAGAGCGTTCCATCAAGGCTGATCTCCATCCTGTCAAAGTCTTGCGGTCGTGTTGATATCCTACAGTGCAGCCACTTGCCCGGCGTGTAATTGTTGTCCAGCATGTCGTAACTGGGCAAGTCACTGCTGGAAACGCCGAGGATCTCAATTGAGGCAGCCATCTTGTTGGTTGTATCAGTGCTCAGCCTATCTCTGTAGTACGTTCACTGTTACAGCCGGAGCGCGCACAGTGCCGACTCAGAGGGGTGGGAGAGCGGCGCTTATTTAATATTGTTGCAGTGGCAATAAGAATAATGGTGTGGAAGTGTTATAAAAGAACAGTGGCGGAGAGGAGAGGCCATAGTGTGGTCGAGAACAATGGCATATGCTTAGCAGAGGGAGAACTGCTGAGACTGGGAGGCCATCGTGATCCTTTCCAAAAAGGGTGGGCACCAGTCAAATAAGCTTCAATCTCCAGGAATGAACACCAATAAGCAGGAAGGCGCAGGGTCGCCTGATGCGATAAGAGGTGGGTCTCGGCCGCGGTGTGGCTCGTTCGCTCAAGGGCTATGCCCGTACCTTGCCTGTTCTGGAGCGCCTAACAATCTGGCTACGGCAGGTATGAACAGCCGCTGTTCAGCCCTTTACCCTTACAGCCCTTACAGCCCTTACAGCCCTTTCCAGCTGTGCCTGTTAGTCTGGCCGAAGTGGGGAGGTCCAGTAATGGGAATTTATTGACCACGCACCCACGCATACAGCCACTGGTGCATGCACGGTAATTAATTCCGGAGGTCAGCTTACAGCGTCCTGAAATTTCCCAACTGTCAGTTCGCAGATTTTGCTGCTGTCGACGGATGCAGGTCCCGGGATGATGGGACAAACAACCGTTCGACGCGCTCTCCCTCGCACACACAGTCCGGGGGTGTCGAATTAAAACCCCTGTGACTTACAGGAAAACCACCCACTTTGACCTGTTCCAGTTTTTCCCTTCTCTTGTGTGACTGCAGTACGGACTCGGACTACTGTAAGTCATGTGGAAAGTTTCAACGACTTTGCATTTGCCTATACTACTCGTAGTTACTACTACTACATACGTGTGTGGTGCGTGTGTGTGTGTGGACAGTACAGTGGACAGTAGGTGCATTACAGAACAGTAGTTTCCCTCGTACAGAATTACCCCTCACTTATTTTCGACTGGGCCAGCGGCGGATCTAGTATAGTAGATCTTGGCCCCCAGGCCAGTGCCCCCACCTGTCGGCACGATGATGCGTCAAAAAGTGGGTTCAGGGCCCAATCCCTGGCAGCTGTCCGCTTAGGTTCAACGCTTGTCTCTCGGTCCCTGACTTCTGGGCTTATCGGCTCTGAAACAGGCCCATTCATGTGGCTGACTGGCTGCGACTGCCCTTTTTCCAGGCATGGTCCAAGGGTGTACCACCGCGCACATGGGTGCGATCATGGAAATAGGTGAGATCTCAGAGGTAATAATGAGCTACTCGGAGCGAGCAGAGTACGTATCCTTCTTATCTCTGCCTCTGCCTCTCTACTACAACAAGTCCTGAGTGATTTGAACTGCATTAATATTAATTTAACCCTGAGTGGACAGAGACAACCATCAAAGGTAGCAAGAGCGCCTGACCAACCTTAACCCCTCGCCGATTATTCATACTACATAGTATTTGTAAATAATCCACCGTCTTGTTCGATTTTACTGTCCATCTTCTCTTTCTCCGCAGGGCAGTAATAACTCTCGAGCTGTTCATCCTCCAAAAAGGGCATGGTTGGCAGTGTCTCACAGAGGTGTGGATGGACTGTCAAGTCAGTGATTAGGCTGCGGGAGTGCCTGCCCATCTAGTAAGGAACATGCATGCTTTCGGCGGCACCGCTCTTTCCCGATCAATCGATTTGAATTTTCTTTGGTGGGCTCGGTTACATAATCTGATGGGTTGTCCGGCCGCACGTGACCCGATAGTCTGGACCGAGGAGGAAATCACCTCAAATCACCTCAGCCCACTGCGCCGCTGGAACAGATGGCGACGTCCCCAAGCCAATTGGTTCACCCACGTCCTGACACGACGCCTTCGGTCAGCCTCTTTGAATAGAGCTGGATCTTTGCCGTGACCATTGCATACTAGTAAGCGCCCATGCCCTTAGGACTGCTAACTAGTAAGGTAAGTCGACTACACTACCCCTTCTCTGTTGCACTGGATATTCATCATCATCGAGCTATGGCTGGCTTCTCCGATCGAGCTTTACCTGAGATCTCGTTTTTTTCTTCTACCACAGTGTGTACAATCACCGTCTTGCGTCTTTTTACCAGGTTTTGTCCTCTTCACATGTTTTTCTTCACTTGCCATGCGTGGCTTTTTGTACCTGGCTGGCGGCCATGTGGAACCGAGGGCCAGAAAAGCTGGTCACGTATACACGTGTACCTAGCTAGACTTTGCCGCTGTTTTGCTCCTTGAAGTTACCCAGTTTTGAGGCTTTTCTTCGCCTGCACCCTGATGTCGATGGCTTTCACCAGCGCGTATAGGATGTCCAGGGTGGGCGTACTAACACCGAGTTCTTTGGCCTTCCTCACGGGCGTGCCTAGAATCACTTCAACCTCCATCGCGCCTCCACTGACAGTGTCGTAGTACATGCTGGCATAGAGACCAGGCAACGCGTTGATCTTCTTAATAAGCTCATCTACCAGATCATGGTCGACGTCTGGAACGCCAGCTGCCCTGGCAACATCAATGGCCTCGTCCATCACTCTGCGTGTCATGGGTACAGCCAGATCCGAGCTGTTGAGCCATTCTTGCGTGTTGGAGCCAGTCAGCGCCGTCAGAGGGTTCCAGGCGCAGTTCCAGATCACCTTCTTCCAGCGCTGCGTCTGGATGTGGTCGCAGACCGTGAATGGCGATTTGGCGTATTCCAGCAGCGCATTGAACCGCGTCAGCCCGTCCTGTTGTGCTGGCGTCGCTGTGGCTGAACCAGGTGGTATGAAAATACCAATCTCTAGCCCTTCCACTGACTGCTGTACTATCGTTCCTGGCGTGTCTTGTGCTGATCTAGTCCAGACCTGGTCATATAAGCAAAGTATTGACTTCCTGGGGCTGAAAAAAGAAAAGAAAAAAACTCACTGCTGCACTCAGAATAGTATTTCCGGGAAAGGCTCGATGGAATGGATCCTCGTTGCCCACGCCGTTCTGGAAAAGGACAATAACAGTCTTCCCCTTCTCGACCACATCGGTCAGGTCCTTGGCAGTCTGGTCCAGGTCCGTGGCCTTGTTGCAACACACAATAAAGTCAAATGTGTGACCAGCTTCACTGGCCTTCCTCAGCACTGCAGCGGGCCGAACAAGGTGCTCGCCATGGTTCTCTGACTTGATCAGGAGGCCGTTCGATGCCACTGCTTCATAGTTTGATCGCGCCACAACTGATAATCGCACTTCGCTGGACTTTTGGAAAATGTAAGCATAGAATGACCCAATTGCACCCAACCCATAGAGGAGCACCTCAATTTTCTTCTCAGCCATCTCTACCTGGTTTTGTTGATATGTGCACTATTCTTTCTATCTATCAATGGGAAGTGAGGTGGAAATGTGCGCCCTTGCTTTGGCAGCTTATACTCGGTCGCGGTCGGCTTACTACTTCTGGCCTGGTTGCAATTCCATGTCGTTTAGACTGAATTTCGAATTTCACAAATATCGTTGACTGGCGGATGGCAAGATTCGTCAGAGGCCAAGGCTCCCAGTCCTTGGCTTCAACTTGCGGTCTTCGAGAAATCGCATGGGATTTTCCATACAAGTAATATCGGCAAAGTTGCCTATCGTGTATATATGGGACTATCCTCAAGAATGTGGTTGCCCGGCAGCACTCTGAAAGCCGACACTTTCCTCTTTGGTTAGTTTTTCAGTGGTATCTAGACAACAGAGATAACTGTTTTTCACACCAGGTGTCTTGTGTAAATCAGGCCAAAACAGCTGAGTGGGTCTGCTTGCGCTCACCCCAATCCACTGGCCTGCTTTGCCCGTTAATGCCACTGACTGTCGAAGTGGCCTCGCTGCCACGCAGCTGCTCGCCATCATATGAAATTAGGCACGACCCGCCGGTCTAGGCACGCCGCGCCGCGCCGCTCTGCGTGCCAATCCGCTGCTTTGAAATTGTTTTCCTGTGATGATCAACACTAACTGCCCACCCAGCTTCTGGAATCTGCTTAAAGTGACGGGTAGCCTTCCTTGCTTTAGGTACCGCTACGCAGAATCGAATAGAGAGCAGTTAGTCTGGGGGCGAGCGGCTGTAAAGGCGAACGAACGGTAAGGTGGATCATACATATGTGAGGGTAAGCAAAATAAAAATTTTCAAATCCCAACTCCCACTCCTAACTCCCAAATCCTATATTCCTAAATCCTTAACTTCCTGATTAATACCCTAATTATACTGACAATCCTAAAGAAGAGCTATCCCACTACTAGAGTAGCTTAATCCATATATATAACAGCTTAAGCCACACAACAGTAAAATTTACTCAAGAGTTTTAAAAACAATTTAATTACAAATGAATTGAGAATGCTATCTACTCTCTCTACCTATAGGAGATCCATCCTTATCATTATCATAGATCTCAGCTCTTAATAGCTCTACTACTAACAGCCAGTCTTTACCCCCTCCCTCTCTAAGACATACCTACTGCTCTCCCCACTCTTCCCTTCCTCCTCCCATTACCTTCCTCCTATTTCTATTCTTGCCCTCCCATTCCTTTTCTTGTTTACCTTATTCCTCCTCTCTTCTTTGACTCCTCTTGCTGAAGCCCAATATTAAGATCTAGCTTAGGATCTAGAGGACTGTATATCAGCCAGAGGAAGTATACAACTAGCTTTCCAGTGACTAGTATACCCCATGTCTCTGTCAGAATCGTGAAGAGGTTCTTATCTCTCCAGGCTTGCTTGAGCTGTTCCTGGCCTTTGACTTTGAAGAATGCAATGTCCCAGTAGTTCAAGTCATCTGGTGAATATATGAACTCATATACTCCCTCTGATGGGCTCAGCCGGCCGAGCAACCCCAGGTTGAAGACTATTCTTCACCAATCAGTTAGCTTATCTTCAGGGCTAATAGTCCTTTAGTAATCTCTTCAACAGAGGAGGGTCTCTGTCTAGTTAGCCTAGCAAGGTGTAGTGTTGTTCAAGTATCCTGGCAGACCATCACTCATAGGAACTGCGCTACAAAAATCCTGCTGAGTGCGGTGTTTTAGAGTCTGCATGTTGTCCATGAATGCCTCAGAAAGACTGGCAATAGTCAAGAACTTGTCAAGTCGTCTTCCAGATTAGCAACAGCCTTGTTGAATTCTGCCATGCTCGGGGACTCCCTCTTTGTTGCTGCTGGAGGCCCATAACATCCACTTTGCTGAAAACCCACTGGCTGAGAGCTTGATTTATAGTCGAAGATGTCATTGACAACACCCGCTAGAGAGCAGCTCGAAAGTCTTTCCCTGCCAGACGTAGACGTCCTCGTTATCTTGTAACTCCAGTCCTCTTCTGTGCCCCCACGGACTCTGTAGAGAGCTTGGTGATCTTGTTCGATCCAGGAGATGAAGTGATCCCCGTCAAAGTATTTGAAGGAGTAGAACAGAGCCACAACCCTCTGGTGGTACTTGGGGCGGCGGTAGCAGGGCATTGGTGATCTCAGGCCAGTATGTAGTGATGACAGAGGGGAACTCCCCAATCAGCTGCATGATGCGTCTGCCCACTGAAAGGTCAAAGCTCTCAGTTGTGACCCATGTGTCAGCAATGAAGGGGAAGAGGCTGGTGTACTGGCTGTGGTACCATCCTTGTAGGTAGACTTCGGATTCTTACCGACTGCAATGGACGCGGACAAGGTAGCTGCCCAGAGGAGACTCATCACAAATCATCTTATTGATGCTGGCATCAATGGATTTGAGGTCAATCAAGTAATATAGCAGTATAGATGGGCTTGTGACAACCAAGTTTCTTGCCAGATGGATGTTGTTGGCAAGGGAGAGAGCAAGCCATAGCAGCGACTTGTTGATATGTCGTCACACTTCTCTCAACTATTGGGCCATGGCCTCTTGGCTGTCATTTCGCACCCTATGGCCAAATATAGCAGCAGCTCTGGAACCCAGTCAAGTACTGTCCGCCGCACCCTCCTGGCTGGGCCCTTTGCGCCATGGTGCAGTTCAGTCAGTGCTGTGCTTGTCTCGGTCTTCGTTGCTGAATATCTTCTCCGTGATCGCGTGTACATGGTTCCGGCGACTACCTGTGCCAAGTGGGGTATGCTGGAGGCCACTCACTCGGTGTCGGTATGAATGGGCCGGCTGTTCAATGGCAATCTTCCCCAAGAGACGCGGACTGTCCATCCCAGTCGGTTTGCACGTACACTGCCATAGAACAGAGTGTAAAACATGCAGTGAAGTATCTTGCTGAGGTATCCATCCTTGGTAAGCTTGTAGGTATATACCCACTTGCAGTCCAGGATCTGGTGGCCTCTCCACGCATTGTCTTTTCTGTCAACTTGATCCCAAGTGCCTACTTTCTCGTGGCTCGCATGGTGATCGCGTTTGAAGGAATTGATCCTCTAGTGGATGCCCACTAATATCTCGATGCCATTTAGGAGGCGGAGGTAGGTTCTCTCTGTGCCAGCGCTGTTGGGCGTCATTACCTTGGGCTTCCTCTGGATGGTCTGCTACGACTCTCAGACTTCCGCATAGCCCAGATATCAAGCAAATATTGCTGAAATCGTCGACAGAATGATAAAAGGGCTATTGACAGTCGTGGTGCTGCAGTTATTGATAGCTTACTTTTTCCATGTGAGGAGTAAAATCCAGCAAAAGCAGGCTCTGTTGGTGATTGCCACCTTCGTAGTGTATCCGCGTGGAGACTGGGATTCCGTTGCATGCCTGTGTTTGTTGCGATTTCGTAAGAGGCAGAGATTAGGAGGTCATGATTCCTAAATGGATTCGCTATCCGGGCGAATGTGTAGTTTGGTCTGGGTTTGTTGTTGAGATCGAAATTCTGGTTCAAAAGTTATGCAGAACATGCAGTGCATCCTCGTCTATTAGCTCCTCCTAGTTGGTTTGTCCAAGTCTTCAGAAATCTCAACAGTTTCCTGCATGCTCTCCTGACACAACATGGTCTGGGTTCCTTGCTAGGATTCAAAAGGAGGTAAGCTAAGAGGCATGTGCACATGTTACCGCAGGAAGGGGATCTGCATTGCCATGCTGCTGTTGATATTGTAAATCTCAACAGCAAAGTCAACAAGATGCTGGAGGTATTCTTCGTAGTGATAATAAGTTGTCGTGGCGACACCAACACCCCAGCCCTTCCAAAAGCGTCACCCCAAACGAATAGACGTCAGATTGGCGCCACTGGGATTGAATAATAGGAGTTGGGTACTCTATGTGTCCAGTGTCATCTGGATGGCAGATGGGCCAAGCGATCCGGAGTTATATATATCATTCTTTACCCCGATGGTACCAGGTAGTGATTCTCCGTGGTTCGATTTTATCCCCAGTAGTCGACGGTAGGAACAAACTCGTTCCTATAGCGTCGTCAAGGCAGTTCGTAGCCAGCAAGATTTAGGTGCTGGGGTCGTTCCGGATGGGTCGCTTTCCAATGACTTCCAGTGCTTCGAGCTATAAGTTACATTGGTAACCAAACCTGAGCCCTGAGACCCTCTCTCTCCCCCTTGTAACGAGGAGGAGGAGCGAGGAGCTTCACATCTGTGAAGCTGGAGGCAAGACGGGCCAGGATGTCTGCATTGGCTCCTTTATCAACTTTTTCACTGATAGGTTGGTTGCAAGAGGCCCATTGTCACCATCGTTGGAAAGACCTGGGGTAGCTGGTCAACCTTGGCGGTCCCATCGTTATATGCCCCCTTTTTGGGGGGGATTTTCAATTCTTGTTCCGCTGGTTTACATCCTTGAAAAGTCCTTCCGGACTTGCTTCAGCTTCTTGGATTGGAAGATTTCCTGGATCTTTGATGTGTCTGTCAACCCAAAATATCCGGTCAGGACACCGGAGTCTCGCTCCAGCTTGCTGCACACCACGCGTATCCCATCCTTCTCCTTTGTGTTCATATATAGGGGTGGCCAAATGCCTATTGGCAACCAGTTAACCCCTCTTGCTGTAGTGTGTATGTCCCGAGATAGCCACGCCGGTCAGTCGTCTAGATGTTGATGACTATCTAATGTACTGCGTGTTGGATTGTAGGTTTTGGTGTCTAGTTGGCAGAGTATCTGCACTGTAGTTGAAGTTGTGGAATGTGTGCCGATTTTATAATCTGCAGACGAACCCCTGCCGGGTCTTTGACATTGGCAGATCAGATATCAGACGGTATGGTTGATATGGGAAGAGAAGGGGTATGAACACATATGAAGCTGGAGATAAGAATATGTTGGTGGTTGTTCTCATCAAAAAAGAAAATAATCAATACATTAATTATTACTTAACCAAGGGATTTATTCCCACCACTCCAAACTCCAACACTGCAGATAGCACCACTACGGGTCAAAGACTGGGTACCAGGTAGTATCATTAGTAAATGATGTTCCCCTCAAGGGCCGAAGGTGCCGATATCCGAGGAGATGTCGACAGGACCTGTTCCTTGCAGCCAGACGACTCCAAAACGCTCTCCTCCACACGCACACAAAGAACAAGCTCCAACCAGTATTGACAAGTGAGCCAGCTAATCAAAAAAAGACAGAATGACAAGATTCACGTCGTCGCAGCCGCCGCTCAAGTACCCAACCGATCTAACCCTGTGGGAGTGGCTGTTCGAGCCGTCGCTGTCAACGGCATCGCCGCTCGGCAAAGCAGGTACAGGACTCCTCGGAGGCCAGGGAGGGTACGTTGACGCCGTGACAAAGGAGTCGCTGCCGTTCGACCTGGTGCGGCAGCATGCCACACGGCTGTCGCAGGCACTGCACCACACGTACGGGATCCGAGCGGGCGACACGGTGACGTTGTTCAGCACGAACACGATCTGGTACCCGGTCGCGATGTGGGCGGTGTCGCGGCTGGGCGGCCGGGTGAACGGGGCGAGCCCGGCGTACACGGCGGAGGAGATGGTGCACGTGCTGAGGACTGCGAAGACGAAGCTGGTCTTCACGCTGTCGCATGCCGTCGGGCTGGTGAGACAGGCGGCCGAGGAGGCGGGCCTAGGAAGGGACCGGGTGCTTGTGCTGGACGGCGGCGGCAGCAGTGAAACAAGACAGAGACAAGAAGGAGTGGCGAGTCTGCAGGATTTGCTACACGACGACGACGGCAGTGAAACAAGACAGAGACAAGAAGGAGTGGCGAGTCTGCAGGATTTGCTACACGACGACGACGGCAGTGAAACAAGACAGAGACAAGAAGGAGTGGCGAGTCTGCAGGATTTGCTACACGACGACGACGGCAGTGAAACAAGACAGAGACAAGAAGGAGTGGCGAGTCTGCAGGATTTGCTACACGACGACGACGGCAGTGAAACAAGACAGAGACAAGAAGGAGTGGCGAGTCTGCAGGATTTGCTACACGACGACGACGGCAGTGAAACAAGACAGAGACAAGAAGGAGTGGTGAGTCTGCAGGATTTGCTACACAACGACGACGACGACGGAGTAGTAGCAGTGCCGCACTGGAGGATACCGCAAGGCACGACGAACAGGGACGTATGCGGGTTCCTGAACTTCTCGTCGGGGACGACGGGCCTGCCCAAGGCCGTGATGCTGAGCCACCAGAATGTGATTGCGCAATGCATGCAGTTGAACCAGCTGCAGGTGATGCCGGAAGACGGGAAGAGGTATTCGATCCTGGCGGTGATGCCGCTGTTCCACATCACGGGGCTGGTTCGGTTCTGTACCTACCCCGTGCTGATGAACGGCTACACCTATATGCTGCCGAGATACACGCTAGAGGGAATGCTGGAGGCAATCTGCGCCTACAAGATCGAGGAGCTGATCCTGGTGCCGCCGATTCTGATCCGGCTTGTGAGGGACCATGAAACCGTGGACCAGTTCGACCTGAGCCATGTGAAGCGATGGAGCAGCGGCAGCGCGCCGATTGCGCCCGAGGTGATCAAGGCGCTGCAGGCGAAATTCCCCTGGACGGGCTTCAGGCAAGGGTACGGAGCAACAGAGAGCACGGCGTGCATCACTTGCCATCCACCGACTCACTTTGATTACAAGTATGCAGCCTCTGGGGGGAAGCTGGTCGCAAACACGGAAGCGAAAGTGCTCTCGCTGGACGGCGACAGGAGGGAGTTGGGCGTGGGCGAGACGGGGGAGATATGTGCTCGTGGGCCGCAGATCGCGATGGGCTATCTAGACAACGAAGAAGCGACAAGGGAGACGTTCCAAGACGGCTGGCTGCATACCGGAGATGTCGGCCACTTTAATGAAGAAGGCCTGGTGTATGTGGAGGACCGGATCAAGGAGATGATCAAGGTCAAGGGCCTACAGGTACCTCCGGCCGAGCTCGAAGACTTACTGCTCGGACACGAGATGGTCGAGGACTGTGCAGTCACGGGGGTCAAGGATGAGTGGGCAGGTGAAAGACCAAAGGCGTTTGTGGTGCTGAAGCGAGGCTTTGCCAAAGATGAGAGAAACGGGCGTGAGCTGTTAGAATTCGTCAAGGAGAAGAAGGTGCGCTACAAATGGCTCGTCGAAGTCGAATTTGTGGATGAGGTGCCCAAGAATCCAACCGGCAAGTTGCTGAGGCGGGTACTGAAGTTGAGAGAAAGGGAGGGCAGACACGTAGGATTGAGGGTGAGAGAAGGCCAGAAAGCGAGGCTCTGAAAGAAGAAAAGATAGACAGCTGTACGTTGGACGACATTGGGCAGTGTGTCTTTGAGGACATTGGACAGTGTCTTTGCAGTATAGACGCTATAGTGATGCTGGTGTCATGCGGACATAGGGGGGAAACTAAACGCAGGTAGAGGGAGTCCAGTCCATCATATCCTCAACGGTGTCATGTCCGGAGCCAGTTGGATACCAATGGTAGAGGGCAAACCAGCGCACGCTCAATGAGGAATCAGCATCTTGCGCGGATCCTCTATGTACTCCTGCACGAGGGTCAGTGGATTTACACGACAAGCAAACCAGATCGGACTTCGTACCTTGATCTTGACCAAGAATGTAACGGCTTCTCTGCCATCAAGCAGGCGGTGGTCGTAGGTGAGGGCGAGGTACATCATCTGCAAGGGTTAGGTTAGCCAACAGCAGCAGACAGATCATTGTCCATATACATACAGGCCGGATTTCGATTTTGCCATTGTGAACAACGGCACGCTCCTTGATGGCGTGGAGACCAAGCACCGCGGTTTGAGGCAGGTTGATGATGGGTGTTCCGAACATGGAGCCAAAGACACCACCGTTGCTGATGGTGTACGTACCACCGGCCATATCCTCGATCGTGAGCTTGCCGTCCCGAGCCTGGAAGAGGTAATCAGCAACCACGTTACACCTGAGAGTTGAGGAACAGGGCTCACCTTCTTGCCGAGGTTTGCAATTTCTTGCTCGATCTCGATCATGCTCATGCTCTCAGCATTGCGCACAACAGGCGTAACAAGACCCTTGGGCGTGGAGACAGCAACAGAGATGTCAACGTAGTCACGGTAGACAATCGTGTCGCCGGCTCCGGGGCCCTCGATCGACGCATTCGCAGCTGGAACAGACTTCATTGCCAAAACACTGGCGAGCGAAAAGGCAGACATGAAGCCGAGCTTGACACCGGTCTCCTTGAGCACGTCGTCTTTGTACAGCTTGCGGAATTCCATGATGTTGGACATGTCGACCTCATTGAAGGTAGTCAGCGATGCGGCGGTGTTTTGCGACTGCTTCAGCCGCTCGGATATCCTCAAACGCATGCGGTTCATTTTGACCTGTTGGATCAATTATGTCAGCCTCAGAGCAAGAGTGGCACGGATACGGCCTTGACTGACCCTGTTCTCATTTCTGCTGCCCTTGCCAAACGGCGACGGAACGGCCTCCTCCTTAGCAGGCTTGCTTTCCTTGGCGGGTGCGGCCTTGGGTGCTGGCTTGGGCGGGGGTGGTGGTGGAGCGGCAGCCTCTTTCTTTGGTTCTGGTGCAGGTGTCGCAGGTGCCGCGGGTGTAGCAGGCGCGGCTGGAGCAGCTGGCGTAGGTTCTGGAGCGGGTGCTGGGGCGGCCTCCTTAGCCTCGGCCTTGGGTTCCTCAGCCTTGGGCTGCGACGGCGGTGGTGGTGCAGCTCCGCCACCCTCGCCCGGCTCGAGCTTGACAATGTCCTGTCCAACAACAACGGTGTCGCCTTCGTTCACAAGCAGCGCCGTGATAACACCAGCCACCGGGGCATTGACTGCCACGTCGATCTTGTCTGTCTCAATCGAGGCAATCTCCTCATCCTGCTCGACATGGTCGCCCACCTTTTTGGAGAAGCTGCTCAGTGTGCCTTCGGAGATGGACTCGGCCATGGTGGGAACTTGGACAACAGTCTCATAATGCAGCGGGGAGGAGCTGAAGTACTTGGTCTGGGTTGGAATGGCCAGGCGCCGGGCGGCAAGAGATCTCGACCGAGGGTAGCAGCTCGACTGGCAGGGCGTCCATCGCAGGGCACTGTATGAGCGCGCGCTGAGGCCAGATGCACGTCGAGCGGCACAGATGCCACTGGCCAGGACGGGCAGCTTCCGTAGGCGTAGGCTTGCCATGGCTGGGCGGGTGCTGGCGGTGGTGGTGGCGTTGGTTGGGATAGCTGGGGAAGAGGGACCAGCAGCACTGCTGTGTTGGATAGATGTCAGCAGCAGACCGACAGCGAGGGCTTGGAGTTCAGCGGCTCAGGAGGCGGAAGCATGCAATGAAGCAGCTGGCACGGCTGGCAAAGAAGGACCGGACTGCAGTGCCCTTGAAGGAACGAATTGCCAATTAGCTATATCAGCAACTGACTGCTGTTGCGGCAACCCTGGAACTTAAACGTCGAGCTCCCCGATTCTGGCCCTCTCAGTCGCCGCCCACTCGCCGGGCGCTGCCTCGTTCGGAAAAAGATGACAGCTCCCCGGCAAACACAGCAAACACGCCAAGACCGCCTAGTCCCTGTGCGTCCGGCGGTGTCCAATCGACAGCGTCCAATTACTGCAGCTGCTTCTGAGGAAAAGCACGAGGACTGTTCAGCAACGCAGCTGTAATTGCATGCCGCCGGCGGCACCTATCGAGTGCCGAAGCTGAGTCCCCAGCGCCCACCCTCGCGCTGCTCCTCCCTCTATCCGCTATCGCCTCAAAACCGGCACCACCATGTCCGGCGCCGTCACTCCCCACGTCAAGGCCGTAAGGTAGGCAGGCAGAAGAAGCATCGACCGAGAGGCAGCAATGTATTAGAATGGACCTGCTAACCACTGCGGCCGTCGCCACCGCCACTTTAGGTCCCTGTACCGACGCTCCCTCAGACTCGCCCTCGACTGGGCCGTACAGCGGAGTCTCTGGCGAGGCCAGGCTGTCTACATACGCTCCCTATTCGATGCCAACAGAAACGTGAACGATCCCCGACGGCAAAGAGTGCGTGGCAGGCCCCCTTATGATACCCCAGTTCCCCACATCCAGCAGGCAAGGATGGATTCGCAGGATGAAGAACTGACTTGCGTGGCAGATTCTCTTCAACGAGACGGAGAAACTGCTCGAAAAGTGGAAGCACCCAGATCCCTACAGGCCGCCGACAGCTCCTGGCGGATCCAAGTACGAGAGAAATCTGCCCGCGCCGGATCTGCCACCGCCATCACGGGAAGACATCAGAAGACTGTAGGGCTCGCACTGGGGGAGGCGAGATGAAAAAGGGCCAAGGCTCTGTCTGCCCTGCTGTACATATTGAGACGAGCGATCCAATACCAGAGAAGTCATGCATCGATCGGCCTGTCTTTTGATCCCGAATTTACAGATTACAACTGCTGTATAAATAATCAGGCATGCCAGATTCGCCGGACCATACAAGTCGCGCTCAGGAGTCGGGAGGACAAGCATAGTGCTCGCCTCTAGCTGCGCACGGCTATTGTTTTGATTTGGAAGAGAGAAAAAGTCAGCATCACCGCGTCAGTTTGAATGTGATGCCATTGACTCGAAGGAATATCAATGTTATCTAATGGTTCATCATCATTCCGAGCCGTGCCACGCGCAAAGCTGCGACCGGCTCTGCACTAAGTTCCGCATGTCTCGTGCGTGCCCATCCCATCCCTATCCGTGCCATTCGTGACGATACGAGGATTGCGTGGATGTAATGTACAACCCTAAAAAGCAATTCTGACTGAAAGACTCATTCAATGGCATTGGCCCCATCCCGAACCCCGTTGTGATCGCATGTCGTCAAACTCCTCGAGAAAACCCAGTCCAGATACAACAAGAAAAAGGCATTTACAGCTCTTGGCTGGGGTTCTTGCCCTTTGAAGTCTTCTTGGGAAGAAGGTCTAGAGAAGCATCGTTAGTATACGCGTGAACAGGTTGGTGTTGATGGGTGCAACTTACTCTGGTGAATGTTGGGGAGCACACCACCTTGGGCGATTGTGACGTGGCCGAGCAGCTTGTTCAACTCCTCGTCGTTTCGGATGGCGAGCTGGAGATGGCGGGGGATGATACGGGTCTTCTTGTTGTCACGAGCAGCGTTGCCAGCCAACTCGAGGATCTCGGCAGCCAGGTACTCAAGCACGGCAGCCAGGTAGACGGGAGCACCGGCACCGACACGCTGAGCGTAGTTGCCCTTGCGGAGGAGACGGTGGACACGACCAACAGGGAAGGCGAGACCGGCCTTGGAAGATCGACTGCAAGTAGTAATGTCAGCGCGCGTTGGTTCATCTTCAAAAGAGGCCGAGGCGAAGAAAAACTTACGATTGAGCGCTCTTGGAGCCAGAGGCCTTGCCGCCAGACTTGCCGCCAGTCATTTTGAATGTGGGTTGTGTGTGGGTGGGTTTGGAATTGCTTTTAAAAGCAGAAAAGGGTGGCAAGAGTGGATGGATGGGTGTGAAGTGGAGGGGCAGATGCGAGCAGTTGGATGGATGAAGAGAAAACAAAAAGGGAGTTTGCGACGGGGAGGGAGAAAGCGCAGTTATATGACCGACGCCGGGCTGACAAGCGGGCGGCCGATGCGCGTACAGATCAACCCGGGCGAGCGATTGTGCTTGGAGACCGGTGGCGGCTGCCTCCTGGATCAGGGCCAATCAGAACGCGCAATCAGAAAATTGCGCCTGCCTGACAGGAATTTCAGGTGCGGGCGCGCGCCAAGAACACGGCAATTTCAGTCACGCTGATTAGCGGTATTGCGGAATCGCTCGGAAAACACAGTTTTGCAAAACACGCACCCCCCGTGACCTTCCTGATCTGGTCTACCGCCACTTGGCCGCAGCCCGCGATTGGCCCATCAATTATCTCTGTAAGGAGTTGCCCAGATCATACCGCGCGGTATTGTCGCGTCAGACGAGCCGTCAACCTGCCACGCATTTGATCAACCCCCAGGTGAGATCAACCCACCAGCCTGCACGTCCGTCCACTATAAGTCTGCTCGCCCTTCCCGACTCCGCGGCCTCTCTCTTTCTTCTTTCATCCATCCACACAAACTCCATCAACCCCATCGCTCATCCTTTGAGATTTATCTCATAAGCTCTTTCTCCATCCAAAACTCGACTTTTTGTCCCGCCTTCCCACCTTTCCGACATCGCACAAATGGCTCCCAAGGCTGCTGAGAAGAAGCCCACCACCGGTGGCAAGGCCCCTGCCGGCAAGGCTCCCGCGGCCGCCGAGAAGAAGGAGGCTGGCAAGAAGACCGCCGCTGCCCCCTCTGGCGAGAAGAAGAAGCGCGGCAAGACCAGGAAGGAGACGTACTCCTCCTACATCTACAAGGGTGAGTTTCTCTCTATCTCTGCGAACCCCGCTGTGGTTAGCGCGCGCGTCCATTATCGTCGCGTCGCAAATCAAAGCAATTCATCTCAAAAGGCTCAATATACTGACGTGTCTTTTC
Organism: Chaetothyriales sp. CBS 134920; assembly: GCA_003693665.1. NCBI lineage: Eukaryota > Fungi > Ascomycota > Eurotiomycetes > Chaetothyriales > Domatiomycetaceae > Domatiomyces > Domatiomyces catenatus. The sequence goes on from QQSL01000057.1 coordinate 108,902, forward strand.
TAGTCCTCAAGCAGGTCCACCCTGATACTGGTATCTCCAATCGTGCCATGTCCATCCTGAACTCGTTCGTCAACGGTATGTCTTGACTGTCCCATCCAACTCGGTCCATGGTATCTAATTCGTATTCATCAGACATCTTCGAGCGTGTCGCCACCGAGGCCTCCAAGCTTGCCGCCTACAACAAGAAGTCCACCATCTCGTCGCGAGAGATCCAGACCTCGGTCCGGCTCATCCTGCCTGGTGAGCTTGCCAAGCACGCCGTGTCCGAGGGCACCAAGGCCGTCACCAAGTACTCGTCGCAGTCCAAGTAGATATGACAGGCCACCCCCTGTCATTTCTATCTCCTCTGTGTTTTGTGTGCTTCTTTGCAATGGGGTTGATGGGCGGCATGGGATACCAACGGTGTTATTTTTGAAATGGGAAATCGCTCACCGATTTACGAACGCGTCATGGTCATGGGTTTGGGATGATGAGAGCACACTCTTGCACGCTCCGTCAAGATGCTACAGCGGGTTTCAACAGCTTGACGAATGGTGATGGATCGAGTTGCGGTTGTACAATATTGACATCACCATGACGAAGCGGATGAAGCATGATCTATCTGGGTGGTCGTCGTGCCCACTGGTTGCCGTCTGTCTGTCTGCCGATTGCAGTCGCAGTAGATGCGATCGATATTAGACACCGCAATTCAACGTATGAAAGTCCACACTTTGTCCTTTTTGACCGCACTTTATTCCTTGTCCTTTTCCATTCAGCTGCATTCAGTCATGTTGTGCTGGTGATTGTTTTGATCCATGAGACGCGTTTTGGACGCGCTAAATTCCACCAACAAATCAGCAACAACAACAAGGACACACACAACAAAGAGCACACCACTGTGTTTGCATTCCAATGTGATGGAGTGCTGCATACCATGCAAGTTTGGAATCCCACCACCATTTGCTTGCTCCCATGCCTCATTCCTTCCCATATGGCCATAGTGAGAAACGCCGCTGCCCAGAAACCCCATCATTACCAACCTCATCCACTCATCAACCAGTAGTCATTATCATCATGGGCTCAGTCAGGTTCAGGTCTTTGACACTGCCTCTTGATCATTGTCATTAATAATGTCATCATTGTCATCATCTTTCTTGGCCGGTGGCAGCAGCACAATGTCATCAGTGTCTGCATTATTATTAGTCTGCTGCGGCTCTTCTTCTTTCCTCTTATTATTATTGCTGCTGCCTTTGTCATCATTCAGCTGCTCGTCGTCCATGGCGCGGACACGCGTGCCTTCGACATCTCTGGTCTCTTCGTCGCCGCGGACGGTGACGCCGTCGTCCTCGTCGTCTTCGTCCAGAACCTGGACCTCGTCGACGGCGCCCTGGCGCTCCTTGCCCTCGCCCGCGCGCAGGCTGCTGGTATGCGGCGGTTCCTTGTCGTAGACGTGCACGATGCCCTTGCCCTTGACGTTCCGGACCCGCTGCTTCCAGTCGTTCCAGTCGTCGAGGTCGCGGATCAGGAAGCCGATGAGCATGGACGGGTCCATTTCCTGGATGCGGAGGCCGCGCAGCCGCCGCGTGTGGAAGCTGTCCAGCTCCTCGCGAGTGTAGTCCGAGGCCTGGGCCCGGTAGGCCAGGGCCGGGCGCGTCTCGTGCGGGTCGAGGTAGAGGAAGAGCGAGTCTTGGTGGCCGACAAAGTAGTGTGACGAGGATGGTCGTCCCCCGGCAATGCCGACTGATTGCGGGAACGTCAGCGTGGATTTGAGTGCTTCGTGGTACACCGGCGTGATGCGGTCGATGCCCAGGCGCACGGCCAGGAGGATGAGCGTTGGCTGTACCGGCTGATTGGCCGTATCGGGAGATGAAGAGGAGGCGATGCTGCGGAAGCGGCTCTCGTAGACTTCGCCGCCGTTTTGTGCTGCATATACTCGCAGGTTGCATATTGGAAGGGACAGGTTGGCTGACGCCAGAGCAGCAATGCAAGACGCCGTAGCTGAGGGTCCAAACCACTGGCCTGGGTGCACGTTGCATGATGTGGCGCCGTGGGACACAAAGTTGTGGATGGAGAAGGGAGCCAGGGGAGAATCGGCAAAGAGGGCAATGATGTCGGCTTCAGAGGGCGTGGAAGAAGCGGCCGGCTGGGATTCGGAGTTGGAGGCTGGAGGAGGCTGAGATTGGGGATCAGACGAGTCTGGCTGTGATTGTGATGGTGGCAGAGGTGTTGCTGAGCGCGAGGAGGTGATAACACTAGGTCTTCGCCACTGTCGGCCCAGATGCAGCATGATGAGGGCGTTGGCCAGGAGAGACTGGCCGGACCGCACCATACAGCCCCAGCCTGTGTCACTGCTGAACCCGTCACGCTCCCCAATGTTGCGAAGCCGTACGGACAATGTCAGGCCTGCCGACGGCTCCTGGGACCGAGCAATTGGCGGAAAGTTGGAGCGATATGTCATCCATGCCCGCGACTCAAAGTCTTCGAGGAAGGGCAATGGCCATCCACCATCGGCAGGGTCGTTGGACACCGAGGGCACATTGTCGCTGGAGATGGGCTGACCGTCATCAAAGCTGGTCGTGCGTGGCCTCGAAGGGTGGGATGTTGAGTCTTCTGTTGTTGTCGACGTGGCCGTGTCAGAGGGGTCATGTGAGGAGTCGACAGACGACTCAATCTCCACGACGTCTTCGTGATCGGTGGTTGACACTGCCTTGGGCGGCGTCGCTGCGTACTCCTGGCCCAGGAACCAGATCGAGGTGCCGGACTCGTCGTATTTGGGCGGCGGGTCGTAGAACAGGCGCACGAAGCGCTTGTAGTCCACTCCGCCCATCAAATCGCTCTTGAACATGGCTAGAAGGGCCGCCTGTAATCACACGTGCTGCCTAGCAGCCCAGATTCCAGTGGCCAGCGACTGGGAGGGGTAACAAATCGCAGACCGGCGGCAAGATGGGCCAAGTTGATGAGCGATGTGCGGATGGAATACAAGGCAAAGAGGCAAGAAATGTGACTGAGAGAGGGGATTGATCGGGCCAAGCGGTTGATGAGCCTTCATAAGCCGAATATGGTGACAGGATGCGCTTTGGTAGACCGACCGTCATGTAGACAGCCACAGCCTTGCCGGCCCCAAACCACGGATCCTTGCATTTGCCCATCAGGCTCCGGGCCGCTTAATTCCGGCCGCCGGTGGGGCCTTCTCCCGCGGCTGCCCGCCTATTGCCCGCCTATTAGACGCGTACATACGCGCATTGCCCCCATTTGCAGTTTCCGTTTGTGCATCTTCTTACTTGCCAGCTCTGTCATAATTCATCAAACAGCCACTCTTTTGTCGGTCTTTTCTTTCTTTCTCCATCTTCATTACTACTGTTACTGCTACTGCTGCTGCTACTGCTCAGGTAGTCAGCGGCTGCATTTTCAGTGCTCTCCATTATGGGAGGCAAGCATCGTCACAAACCCAAGGGTCCCAACTTGAAGGCTGGTAAGAAAAGCTCTTCGTTGACCAAGAACAATGTGTCTGGTATGATGGCCTGGTCAAGCGGCTATTCAACTTCTGTCTGACTTGGTACCTATAGTCCATCGCCTGAATCCTGCCGCTTTGCCTTCCGCCACGAACAGACTTTCTGGCACCCCGCCCCGCCTCGGTGGTTTCAGCATGGCCCAGGAAGCGCGTAATACGGAGATACACACCAATGGATGGGCCAATGCTCGACTCAGAGGTAATGCAGTTGCGTTTGTGAGTGCAGGCCACTTGGTCCCGGAGGAGCTGCAGTCTTCAGGCCAGGAAGACCACGGCCAGGAAACAGAGAAGAGGCAGGAGGCAGTGAGTGGGGTCGACACAGATGAATATCGTCCAACAGACACCCCTCCTACATCAGGCGACGCACTAGAACAGGTGCCCGAGCCAAAACAAGACAGCGACCGTGGCTCCGACTCCGACTCTGCGGCAGAGAAGATCCTCTTTCGGGGGAGATCGAAGCAGACCAGCATTGCCTCGTCAAGCCCAAAACGCTCTCGGCACAGAACACGCAGCACTTCTCACCAACCGCTATCTCTCTCATCCTCTCGCAAAGCCAGCCCAACTCGCGCCCTCGCACCCAGGAAGAGCCGACTCAAGCAGATGCTGTATATTTCAGACGAGGAAGAAGCCATCATTCAGGACTATATCGCAAATATGTCAGTCCAAGATGATGGAGATGACGACGCCAACGACGCCAACGACGCCAACGACACTGCCCAGAACACATCTGCCGGCAAGCCGTCTCGCCGAACAGAAACATTCCGCTTTTACAAGGCTGCCGGTCATGAGAATGCCAAAGTACAGATAAAGCGCAAGTTGACCAAGGAGTCTGTGTTGCGTCAAGCTGACGAGCCTGTCGATTGGGACTCGTCGGCTCTCGCTGACTTTGACCAGCTGGCCACGACAGATGAAGAAATTGGGGACATAGACCAAGTTTTGCGCCACCGTGACCGACCAAGTGGTGCTCAGTATTTGGTAACTGCAGGCGCAAAGGGAGGTGACTATGCAAAGTGGGTTCTGCATTCCAAGCTCACTTCAACCACCGCCGCTGCCAAAATTCGAGCATACCACGAGAGCATCACAATCACAGCTGAGACCGAGGAAGACATAACGGACTCGTCATCAGATGGCGACGACGACGCCTTGGAAGACATCCTTGACGACATCGAATCTGAAGATGCTGAAAACGCGCAGATCATCGCTCGCGCTGCCAGAATGACAGACGAGCAAATCGCTCGAGCTCTTGCTAAACAGGAGGAGCTTGGGATCGGCGCCGACCAGCTAGTGCTCTTTGATGGCCAAGAAGGTGGATCTGATGAGGACATCGATGCCAGATTCAACCATAACTCCCGTTTTGTGCCCTTCTCTGTCTCCCCACCAGGCTCTGGTCGAAACAGAGGCAAGAAAAATCGACGTCAACGAGACAACTTCCCGTCAGCAGAAGCGTTTGCCGATGTGCTTGACGAGGATCCCTACACTGGGTTTGATGTCATGGACTTTGAGCGCCCCAGTGTCAGACCAAGGCGCAAGGGCAAGAAGAACGACTTCGCACTCGACTTCAACCTGTCCGATGATGAACTTGCCACACATATCAAGTCCCAATGGCAAAAAGACCGTGACAAGAAGGCTGCCCGGAAGCGTGAGAAGATGGAGGAACTTGAGGCTCAGTTGATTGAGGTCGAGGAGCGCAGCCATCCCGCTGCAATCCGGGCCGAGATTCGCCGCTTTTTGATTGAGGAGACCGACACGCTGAAGCTTGCTCCCATGCCATCGCATGCTAGGGCTGGTGTCCATCGATTGGCCAAGAGTCTAAAGCTGGATTCGCGTTCAGTGGGCAAGGAGGTTCGCTATCCTGTCCTGACCAAGACCTCCTATACTCCCTATTACACTCTCGAAACCATCTGGCAGGTCGATGCTTTGTTGCAATCGCGCAAGTTCTTCCCCACGCAGCAGAACTTCTCCAGGGAGCCCAAGACCTATGCAGGGAAACGAGGTGGTGGGGTTGCTGATGCCACTTTCCGTACTGGTGATATTGTTGGTGGATCCGCTCCTGAACTGGGAGCCGACAATAAAGGCCGGGCCATGCTAGAGAAGATGGGCTGGACAAGTGGCACTGGCATTGGAGCTGATGGCAACAAGGGTCGTCTTCTCCACATCGAGCAAGTTGTCAAGCGTGGCAGGTCGGGCTTGGGCTAGGACCACGCTGGAGGCAGGACAGAGCTGGATCATTATCAAGAAAAGACCACCGATTGCGTCACTTGTGGTGCATGGGGTGCCTGCGCATGTCCTTGATCTTGTTCTGACTGCCTCCAGGGGTGATTGCCGAAGTTTGCTTGGGGGACTGAGAATGGCTGTAATGAAACCAAGCCCAAGCCTGGCACTTGGAAAAGATGCCTCACAGTATTTCAAGCTGTGGTCTGTCATGGCCTTGCAACAGAGTGTACCTCATTGCCACTGTCTCTCTTCTATTTCTTTTAAGCCATCTTGACTGAGGCTGTTTGATATGCCCAAGACAATCTAGAAGTAAATATTTGTTGAAGATTTCCTGCAAGACACGATAAAAGAGGGAAATATTATAACATTTTAAAGAAACCTCAACCTACCTGTAAGTTAACCAGCTGGTTCTGAGCATGTAGTGTAGTACCTGTCTCACCACCCAAGGCAGATCTTGGCCTAAATCTGGAGGATCTGAATCAGCAATGTTGTAAACCATGACTCACCAAGAGGAACATGTGGGCCAACAATGGACCTTGATACCAGGGGTTGAATGGTCGTCCAATACATGGAGAAACTGGAGTTGGCACTACGTCGATCTCGCCACAGACTAACTTGTTCAGGCGAAACATCAACAACAGGTACATGGAGCAGGTTGACTTTGGTTCTAAATCCTAGTGTCTAGACTAGACAGCAATACCACCATCAATCACAATATTCTGGCCTGTGATGCTCTTGGACAGCACCAGGGCCTTGATCTGTTCGGCCACATCCTCGACCGCGGCAAGATCCTTGAGCAAACTCTTGTCCTTGGATGCCTGGATCTTGTCGGCGGGGAACTGGCTCCCCCACTCGGTCAGCATGAGGCCGGGGCTGACGCTGTTGCAGCGGACGCTCTTGCCACAGATCGTCGCCAGCCCCTTTGTCAGGTGGATCTCGGCCGCCTTGGTGACGGAGTAGGGCAGCGAGCTGCCGGTGGCGCGCACGCCGGCCAGGGAGGCGACGGTGACAAAGGCGCCACCCTCGGGCGACGCCGACAGGTGCGGCTTGGCTGCGTACAACAGCCAGAGGTGTGACTTGACGTTGGCGGCAAAGCAGCGGTCCCAGTCGTCCTCGTTCACCTGCTGCTCGAGGTCGAGGAAGTGCGTGAGCCGGGTCCAGCCCGTGTTGGACACGACCACGTCCAGGCGGCCCATCGTCGCGACCGTTTCCTTGACGAGTCGCTCAATCTCGGAGCGTTTCGTCACGTCCGCTTGGATGATGTGGAAGCGCGGCTGGGAGGCGGAGTCGTCCACTTTGTACTGCGCTGGTACGGCCGATGCTGCGGCGACGACTTCGTCTGCCTTTTCCTTGCGCGAGTGGTAGTTGACCACAACGCGGAAGTTGGCTGCCAGCGCTCGCACTGTGGCCGCTCCAAGCCCTGCGGACGAAGCCGTAACAAGGGCGACTTTGGCCCCCGTCGTTGTCGCGGCCATGATTTGCTGTCGAACAATGGGCTGCGATGCAGATGCGGGTGTCAGAGTAGGTAGGAGCTGCAGTCAATTCGTGCTTCGAATCAGACTGAGGACTTGGCACCTATACATACCAGGCATTATAATTGCCGTGCCCCAATGCCTCTGCATGCGATTGTAACCGCGGACTTATCCGAACAATTTCGGAGATTATCGCCCCAATCGGGCCGAGACCCCACGTTCCCCCGCATTTGGAGTAACTCCGTTAAATCCGCACAACCTTCTTCCCATTGAAACGACATATCACGTGGGTTCCGAGGATGCCAAGGTTCTTGGCATCCTCGCACAAGTAGAATTTCCATGATAAGCAAGACAGACAATACGAAGAAACACTCAACCAATCCTTAAAGGAACCATCACAGGGAATTGTATCCCACCAAAGGGGAGGCAACCATTAACTAACGGAACACCCGTGTCACGACACATCTAGTACGTACTGTGGCTGTGATCGAATTGCGCGAATTTCAGCGTCTGAAGATCTTTGTCACGGCTGAAACCAGCGTGATCACAGCGAAACAGAACCATCCGACTTCAAGCATAAAGGTTGACAAACATGGCTCCACACCAGCCGGCCATGCCTGAGACAAAAAAGAGAGAGGAGACTTGGGACCAAGGCCACAACCACTAGCCGCAGTGGCTTTAAGTGAGGCTTAAAGACTTAAACCCCAGTTAAGTCACTGTTCACTGTGGGGACTAACTTGACTGATTAATGCCACATTGCTTCAATTTACTTTAATTGTTTGGTGGAGATGGTCAACATTCTGACCCAGCTTGCCCCATATATTGTCCTGATGACCCTCAGTGGTATCTCCACTTGAGGCAAGCACTTTGACCACATTGAACCCCTAGAATGAGCCTTGAGACGCATGTGACAAAAGGATACCAAGTGGGGACCAGCACTGATCACACAGAGAACAATAGAATGACTACTCTATCTTCATGTACACAATTGTTGTCACTCCTAGCATATTTTCAAAATGAATCAATTTGTGATGCCAATTCTGGCTCTTGGGAGCATTTGCCATTGACACCATACCAAGAAGAATGTATGGGAGCAGTTCCGTTGCACAACTCATCCTGTAAGCAATGGATGATTCCAATCATGGCAACCCTTTGTTAATTACACAGAGAGCAATTCCAGTTGTTATTGTGTGCTTGCTCATAAAAGTGCACAACAATCTAAATACCAAACTTTGTTAGCAAAGCCTGCTGCCATCATTCTTTGATCTGCTCTCTTTTGCTACAATCCCCAGTATTCTAGAATTTGGCCTGCTCATACCAGCACAACTCTCTTTATTTGTGGCTCTGTGTGCTTCTGTTTCATTGTTCTGTGGCAGCGTCCCTAGGTTTGCCAAGAGGCTAGTCCAAATAAGGAACAATTGGCGCATGAAAATGCCTTTTTAGGCAATAAGTTAACTTTTGTTGGATATGCCAAGAGAGAGTATAAATACTTACCATGGTTCTGTGGAAGTGCTGACACAAATTTCCCTCTTCTTCTATTCCCTCTTCCCCTTTTCATTACTTCTCCCCTCTCTCATTCCTCCAGCTCTCCCATCACATCTTCCCAACTTCTTCAATCACATCCTTCTACCTCAAAATGGCTGACCCGAGTACGGATGAGCTGAGTACGAGGATATCCGGAATGTTTCTAGGGCCTGCTGGCCCGCAAAAGGAACTAAAAGACCTGCAGGAGCGACTAATAAGCGTGATTCGATCTTCTCCTCGGAAGCATGCAGACGCCCTCAGGCGGTTTTTGAAGACCGAGCCTGTCAAGATGAGTCCCGTGGCGGCGATCATTCCACCAGCAGATGAACTTGAGATCCGTCTGTCACATGCCCAGAAATTGCGAGATGGTATTCGAGTTGCTGAGGCACTCCCAGAATGGGAGTTTTCAGCCTCTGGGCTGTCAACTATCCTTGTCATGCCGATGGACATCCTCAAGAAGGTCTCAAATCCAGAGATGGAGGAGGGCCCAATCTTTTGGCATGAGTCAGCACTACAACTTTCAGGAGAACTGGCCCATCAATGTAAGTCCTATCTGTATAATGCCTTCTGCCCGCTGGCTAATGGTGTGGAAAGTTCTCTCAGGTCTCTCAGCTGCCCCTCCACAAGATACTGCACCACCTCCACCAGCAGGCCCGGGTCCATATGTTGCAGTTAATCGCCGCAAAAGAGAGGCAGACAAGGCATGTATGATTTGTGCTATGGAGATAATCATACACTAACCATACACAGTGCTATAATCGAGAGCGGCAAGCTTGCCTTTTGACTGGCACCGCGAATCCCGAAGTTTGTCATATTCTACCATTCGCATTTAATTCAAACACAACCAATATGGAGCGCACACGCAAGCTGCTTCAGGCAGCTTATTTATTTGCCAAGCAACCATGGATTAAACTTCTGGCATCTGAGCCCGGCTGTTCAGACCGTTCCTGGAACATGCTGGCTATCAATCGTCAGCTGCACAAGTGGTGGGCCATGGGGCTGTGGGCGCTCAAATGCCTTGGAATCACTCCCATGGGGGCCCAGCATACTGTTAGCATTCAGTTCCACTGGATGCCCAAGCATAGCAGTTTATCTCGCCACCGAAATGTCAGCCTTGAGGATGGGAGTGTCCAGGAAATGCTGGGTAGCCTGAAAACCTGGTATGGGGACCCAGACACCCAGCCAGAAGATGGCATTGTGGCTGCCTCGCATGCTAAATCCCATCAGCCGCTCCTCACGGGACAAGTCTTTGAGGTCAAATTTGAGGGCAAGGAATCCGAGAAGGACGCTCACAATATGAAGGCCATGGTTGACCTACAATGGGCACTTATTGTTATGGCGTCCATGGCCGGCGCTGCAGATCCACCTGACTTCAACGTCAGTGACAGCGATGACTCCGACTATGGGGCCATGGAGGCTGTGCCGGGACCCATGTATGGCGAGAGGGGAGTTCGACAGCAGCCCGGCGAAACGGAGACTGCTCCTGGCCCTGGTCGTGACCCAAGTCTTGGCCCCAGTCGTGGTTTCAGTCGTGGTCTCAGTCGTAGCCCCAGTCGTGGCCCTAGTCGTGGCCGTGCTCCTGGCAAGCAGCCCGACGACCCGCCATCGCCATCGCCAGCCCTTGGGAGCATTACAAACCTCCCTCCACGCAGTGAGACACGCTCTCCAGAAAAGGCTGAGAGAGCCCAGTCTTCTGGACCTCTAGGGCAACGGAGGAGTGAAAATGTGCCATAGACCTACTCCCTAGCTAGGATTCTTCTGGGATCTCAGCCAATAGCAGAAAGTAGCTAGCATCTCATGGACTTGATTTGCTGTCTCTCAGTGTTCCTGGAATTTGGCCCTTGTTATTTCTTGTTGAGCAATGTATTCAACTCCATATATATTCAACAAGATGAAAGGGGGGATGGGTTCCCAAGGGGGCCGAATCAGTCAGAATCATTATTATCCAAGTGTGCTCACAAGAGCTCAAACAGATAAGCCCTCGATGTTAACAGAATATGGGGAAGAGATCAGGAAGTTTAAGGGGAGATCCCCTCAACATTAACAGAATGCTGAGAAGACACAAGGGAGCTCTGTTACGGGACATACCCAAGCCCCCCCGGGCTGGGGATGGACCCTCTGGAGGGAGGGCGATTAACGAGTCGGATCGTTAGCAGCGATAACGATGCCAATCGTTAATCACCCTAGCGCAAGCTTGGCGCGTGGGCGGAGTTAAGGCAAACTCCGATTCCCACGCCCGGCGTGGAAATACGGACCAATGGG
>QQSL01000058.1:0-119480 GCA_003693665.1 Chaetothyriales sp. CBS 134920
TTGCCACACTGACAAATACAGTTTAGTACTGGTATGGATCATCGTTTATCATCCCTGCTTTTGGTTAGCTCTGGCGCCGTGCTAACAATTAAAACCACGTTGGAGGTGTAACGGCTGCTATCCACAACTTACAGTATAGACATAGACATAGAATTCAAAAAAGTGGGATGGTAACGCCACCAGATTCAGGTTGCTGGGCTCCAGAGTGCAAGCAAGAAGCCAGCCACAAGGGGTGAGAATAGCAGACAGGACTCCATAGGAAGGGGTTGTCAGCCTCGCACCCAAATCTCATGGCAACGCGCCAAGTGGAGCGCCAGGTCACTTCCAACCAATAAAAGAACCAGACAGAAGATAAGCGTTGCTTTAGCGCGAGAACGCGCCAAAACAGGTCCAACGCCAAGACCACGAGCTTCGACAAACTTAACTTCGGTCCACTATGACTAAGTGACCTCCAACTTAACAGACTCTGAACTTTGATGGATGTCGAGCGAGCTCTGTTTGAAAGAGCGTCGATAGACTCGCTGATCCCGGCCGATGGCGAGGTCTCGCTGGTCAATCTCCTCGACGATGATGCTGCTTACTTCGAAACACCAAGGCGCCTGATTCCAGTGAAGCGCAGGGAACTCCTCTTTGTGGGTACGTTTCAATGGCCCAATGCCTCGACAGGCTCTTACTCATCTCCAGATCAGACGAGAAATTGCGATGTATCGCTGCCTTGCAAGTACCCTGGTGTGAGCAGCCAGTCTTGGACAGTCTTCTGTCCAGAGCCGAGTTTAAGATTGATGTTTGGGCATTTGACAAGGCCTCGCGCGATGAAGAGCCGGCCAAGGACCTGATTCTCTCCACCACTGTGTCCAACATCCAAGACCCAGTCGTGCGTGCCCAAACCAAGACAGTCTACAATTCAGAAGAGGACGTGCTCACGCTTCTATGGGAGGCTGAAGTGACGCTACATCGACCACGAATTCGCATGTCACAGCCGTCAATCTATGTCCATTCACTCCTCGTCGTTGAAAGACCAGGCCCAGGATCGAGCAAGGATGGGGCTCTGATGAAACTCTTCACGCCAATGGAAGCCAATGTGCTCGAACCCATGCAGCATTTGGTGGCGTTGAATGGCAGATCCCCGTATCTAGCCGCGTCACGGCTAGAAAGAGCCGTGTCCTTTGCCTCGACACCGAGCATTCCGCTTCGGCTAGAGCATATGTCATCCAAGTATAGGCTTGTTCCTGCGGCAAATGCCCGGGTCAGATTCTCGCAACTGAGCCCCGCAGCAGGTCCGGCGGCGATGATTGCTTCGCTTGACATCGAGATCACGCCGTTTATCGAGATCGAGGCCGTGGCGGAGAAGGTGGAAGTGCAGATGGCTAGTGGACAGATTGAGAATCTCATGCCTGCATTCATACCCCTCAAATGTCGCTCTGGCGATCTCGTCACCTTCCTGTGGCGCCTCAAGCTCGCACCGACTGGCGCGCCGACTGGCAATCCATCAGCCACTCCGGCAATGCCCAGCGCCTCTCCGAGGGTTGACGTGCTTTCAATCTCACTTCTCTTTCGCGTCACTACCTCTGACCAAATGAGGTCCACAATACATATGGGCTGGACCACTAATGTGGACTTCTCCCCCTCCTTCAATGCGTCATTTGGAGGCCCTACTCAGACCCTGCAGCGCAGTCACCGGCCCCCAGGTCTTTCTTTGAACAGGGAAAGGCCAAAGCAGATGCACGAGTCCAGGTCCAGCCTGCAGCCGATGAATGGACCCGCTAACGTGACAGTTTCGTTTATTGCTGCCGAGGAGGCCGTATACCCCGGGAAGCCGTTTACATGGCGTGTTCTTGTTGTCAATCACAGCGCCCATCCTGCCAAGCTTGTGATAGTACCTCTACCACACATACCTTTGGTAGGCGCCGCCTCTACTCATTTTGCCAAGCGACATGCGCCCAAGTTGTCTGCTGCCTCGTTGCACGCCGACGAGCGACGACATGGGCGCGATGCCGAATCGGACGTGGAGTTTGCCCAGGCCGTCGTGGATGGGAACGTGGTGTACGCCATCCACCACTCCAATACAGCACCCCCACCAGCTGATCTAGTAAGTCTGACAGCAGAACTCCGAATCGGCCCGTTGCCCGCGGGGCAATGTCACGAGACCAAGCTGGAGATGGTTGCATTCAAAGCCGGGGTACTACGCGTGGATGCCATGCGGGTGATTGACAAGGTCAGGGAGGCTGAAGAGGGCATGGGTGCAGCTGGAGTTGTCACTGATTTCAGAGACTTGCCGAACGTCATTGTCGAGGAGCTGCCAGTGGGGGCGGCGTCAAGTTGAAGTTGCTCCATTGGATTGTGTGAGAGGAGAGCGGCGGGCTGACTCCATAGTTTGGACAAGGAGATAACTTAATACCACCATAAGTTACTGTACCAATGCGTGTATACGTCCCGCCGTTGGATGGTAATTTAACATGCCTTCCAGGACTGCCAGTGCACACCACCTTCGCTGACACGGGGGACAAGGTCAGGGATGTGAAGTCACGGGGTCTTGGCACGTTGCGCCGAGTTCCGTTGGCTTTGTGTTGCATCTTGTTTCACACCCATGCTTCAGTCTCTCAACCCCCCATCTCCCAGTCGCCTGTTTTGACCATGGCCGCGCTTTCCAGCGGCCCAGTGCCGATTGTCAAGGTCGAGGACGATGTAGTCAAGGATGAGCCGATGGAGGACGACGCGGTGCCTTACATGGACGACCCCGACGACGAGGGCGGCGACCTGGACTTCACTGGGGCCAAGCAGGAGGTCTGGCTCGGCCACGTGCCGCGGACTCTCTGGGGTGTGCTGAGCAAGCTGGGCACGATAGACGACGACGACGAGATAGAGATCGGGACTATCCGAGTTGAAGGCCCGGAATCACGTCCGCAACGGGTGAGTGCGGTGAGCGGCGGCGACGGCGGCAGCAGCGGCAGCAGCGGCAGCACCTGGACTAACACGTGTCTAGGTCAGCTTGCTACTTAATTCCAACCTCACGCAGTTCTCTACACAGCACAAAGAGTACAACCTGTTCGAGACAAAACCGACCGAACGACGGGCAAAGCGCAGAGGCAGCGCACTGATCTTCTCGGAACAAGACGTGCCCGGCTACCAGGCCCGACGGTTCAACTTCAACGACGTCGATGAGCAGGGCAACCCGGTACAAGCAAACTCGAAGCTGTTTGAGAAATGGAAGCGCAGTCAGAACAACAAGAAGCGCAGGGCAGACAAAGAAGCTGGGGTCGAGGACACACCACAGCCGCAGCGCTGGAAGATTCCCAAGAAGACCGCCATCCAGGGCGTCATCAGCCGCGAGTTCGACGTCAAGCCAGTCAAGAATGCCGACTACCTGGCCATCGAAGCCGTGCAGACTGGCTCGATGCTGCACCAGAAAAAGAAGCAGGAGGCGGTGCTGATCCAGTCGCTCGACCATGTCATCCAAATTGAGGGCACGGCCGATCAGCTGAAGCAGAACAGAGACGCGGTCAGACGCCGGCAGATGCGCGAACGCGAGGACCGCAAGGCCAACCAGTACCAGCGACTGGAGCGCCCGGCTCTGCAGTCACTGCTGCACCAGCTTTTCGCCAGGCACAAGGTCTGGCCGTTTAAGGAACTGCGGCTGGAGACCAAACAGCCGGCCGACTACCTCAAAAGCGTGCTGGAGGAGATCGCCTTCCAGCCAGCCAAGGGCGACTGGGCGGGCAAGTGGGTCATGAAGGAGGAGTACCGAAACACGCACTTGGCCGATCTGCAGGACCTGTATGTGGGCGAACAGGCCCCCGAGACGAATCGCAGCGATGCCGACATGGTGGACGATGACGATGACGAAGAGGATGATGAAGACATTGAGTTCATGGACGCTGTCTAAGGTCTAGGATTTGGGGGGGGTTCAAGGCGTTTTCGACAGGAGCATTGGTCTGACGGTCCCGTAACTGCATAGCGATGGCGCTCGAATTTAGAGATACCCTGGGAGCTCGATTGCGAGTGATTGAAGAACGTGCTTCTGGACCAAGGGACCAAGGGCCGACGAGAGGCCGAGGCCAAAAGTCTTTTGTCCCTTGGAGATGCGTGAGACAGTCACCAGCCTCATATTGGGCAGCAAATGGCCCCGAATGGAGGTTCAGTAGTCGCCTCAGCCAGGCGATTGGCCGTGACTGGCGACGCGCTATTGTTCCGACCTCATGGCCTTGTTTACATTACAGTCCATCTCTGTTGAGGCCGTGTGAAGGTCAAGTTTTTGTTTGTTGCGGAATGAAACAGGGCGGCGGTGCCGTGATGATCAGCTCGTACTTCAGGACTGCTAATAATTACCCTACTCCATAGCATGTACGTCTGTCAGGTGTGGTGGGTACAGGGGAGCAAGGTTCGGCTCTACGCGACCCGTGTCCGGAGCGTGCTTGAAGGCCAACCCGCTGCAAGGGGCGAGTGTCAGAAGAGCAAGGCCGAAAGGAGCAATTCGAGGATAGAGAGGGCCAGCAGTGGAGGCCTGTCAGTGTCTACACAGTAATCTGACAGATAATTAACGGAGGGGCAGGGGCGAGGGGCGAGGGGCGTGCGGGTGCGGGGGGTGGCCAAGCATGATCAGACATTCGCTATTCGCGGGGGCTATGGGAAGGCCCGTTCCCAACCTTACTGTGAGGCAGCACAGGTGCCTATCGATAATTAGCCGTGCCCCCGAGTCGCCTATGACTGCCGCTGTGACACCCGAACCATTCTCCGAGATTTGCACTCTGGGCGCATCATTCCTGCTTGGCAGCCGTGCCTTTCTCTTTTCCTCTTCCCTGCTCACCTCCACCGGGCCTTGATCCGGCCGCGACGCGCGGTTCCCACAGTGGAGCTATGCGAGGCCGCCTCCCAACCAGGGTCAATCCACAAAGTATGTACTTCGAGAAGGCTCTATCTCAAACACCAGGGTAGACCTTGCACCCCACGAGCACGCAAGGTAAGCATCATCAATTAGCCTCTCTCCCGGCTCGTGGACAGCCCGGGCTGGCTGCCCAGTCGCTGGAGAGAGAGGAGAAGAGCGAGAGAGCGAGGGCGTGTTTGTGTGCGGCCGCATGCTGGAGGAATTATAATTAGAGGATGATTGTCACCACGCTCGCACCCTGGTCGGAGCTTTCTGTCAGCAGAGAGGCGGTCTGCCTCTGTCCAAACGATTGGGCCCCACCCAGACTGGCGGGCCCAAAAAGCATAAGAGCGAGTTAAGTAATTAGCTTATTAACCTGAGACTGCTGCGGCAGGTGCATGAAGATGGCCCAGGCCTGGTGGGCTTAGGCCATGCCTGTCCAGCCATCCACAGGCCAACGTTGGCCTTCTCCCCGCTGCATGTCCTGCATACACCAATGCTCGGCAGTGCCCAGTGCCCTGCTCCTCCTCCTACCCTACCACCCAGCAACTTGCTCCAAGACGCAAAACTGCCCAAACTTTCCTTCGCCAAATTCCTCTCTCTCCTCCCCCACTCCTTCCCTCTGCCGGTCTTGCCCACTTCTGGTCCCCTCCCCCCATTCTCCACTCTTGCCTCAAACGCTCCATTGGCGCCTGCCCTCAAAGGGCCTGGAGAGTCCGTTTTCAATCCCGTTACTCGTTACTGTATCTTACCACCATCATACCACGTTGTGAGCGGCCCTCCTACTAAAAACCTCACCCACTTCTCTCTCCTCGGCCCCAAGCACATTGACTCCAGCACTTGTATCCCATCTCCCCTTCGTTACCATCATGTCTTGATATCAACCCATCTCTTCCCTTCTCCTGCTTGGCTTTCTCTCGAACGACCGGTGAGGCTTGACCACCCCTCCTTCGCCTTTTCACTCACCACCACCACCACCCGTCACCCCTCCTTCTCGTCCGGCTATCCGCCTTTTTTTTCTCTTCTACGCCATGGCGATGCGATATCCGCAAGCAACCTACGCCGTTTACCCGCCTGCCCAATGGTCGGAAGACGTGAAGAATTTCGCTGACAACGACGAATCCTCGCCCTTTGACAAGCGCCAGCCATCTGACATGTCTGTCATGGCCACGGAGAGCCGGCGGCCCTCGCTTGTCAAGGTCGAAGACGATTTCCACGGCACCACTGCCATGTACCCGGAGAGGACAGGCATGGCTCAGGTCCGGACCTATTCACATCCCACCGTGGCGCCCATCGGCGGCTCCCATCAACTTTCCCGTTCACAAGACATGTCCTTCAACACCGCCCCATATGGCGCCGCTCCAATTTGGCCAATGTCAAGTTCGGCCTCGAATACACCGACACCCATGTTTGGTGCTGTTCAAGAGCCCATCGCCGTCCACTTTGCAACTCATTCCAGCTACGTACCTTTTCAGCATCAGGATCCTGCCTCGGCCGTGTCAATGTCACCGCAATCGAGCCAGGGTGGGTGGGCATCCGCTGCCTCGTCAGATGGTGCAGAGCATCGCCCAGAAGTCCGAAGCCCTCGCTTCCGCCCCATGTCACCCATGACGGTGCAGCGCTCCGACGGCATCCGGAAAAAGAATGCTCGGTTCGAGATTCCCAAGGACCGGAATCTCGCCAATATCGACGCCTTGATCATGCAGTCGAATGACGAGCAGGAGAGAAAGGAGCTGAAGCAGCAAAAGAGATTGCTCCGCAATAGACAAGCAGCGTAAGGACTTTTTGGCCGACATGGCTGCGCAGACCTGACTGACCCTTTTTGATAGACTTGACTCTCGCCAACGGAAGAA
The DNA here is from genome assembly GCA_003693665.1 of Chaetothyriales sp. CBS 134920. Taxonomy (NCBI): domain Eukaryota; kingdom Fungi; phylum Ascomycota; class Eurotiomycetes; order Chaetothyriales; family Domatiomycetaceae; genus Domatiomyces; species Domatiomyces catenatus. The sequence continues at coordinate 6,715 of QQSL01000058.1, forward strand.
GACGCATACGGAAAAGCTGGAGATGGAGAAGAAGAATTTCACTGAAGAGAAGAAAATGTTGGAGGATCACATTGCCAGTCTCGAAAGCACGCTGGTCCATGAACGGACACAATGGAGGCAGCAGCAGGAGCAGTATGAAAGCTTCATCCAACAGCTCCAGTTTGACCGCAATGAAGCCATCCGTACCAAGACCATTGAGACTGGCGACCTTCGGCGGCAAAATAACGTGCTCAAGGAATGTGTCAAGGATCTCGAACGCCAGCAAGCTAAAGGTCAGCCGGCCGGTGCTGGCGTCGATACCTTTGCAAGCAGCTTTGGCACCTTTAGCAACCTTGAGATTGACGACAGCTGGGGCGATGAATTTGGCGGCGCCTTCAGTGATGACTTGAAGATGGGAGGCGAAGACACGCCACAGCGATCATTGACCCCAAGACCGGCACCACTGTCGGAGCCACAGCAAGCGCTTTCGACCAAAGATGCGCCCTTTAGCTGGAATTCCTTTTACATGTGTCTGCTGGTTGGGGCCTTCATTGCATCGGCCACTTCTTCCAGCGATTCAGCCTCAGCTGCCACATCCTCGGTATCCAGTTCTCTGCCACTGCTCTCCGAGGACTATCGAGTGGAGGCTGGCAACGTGCTCAAAGCCGTGCTTGCGACGGATTCTGATTCTATTCAGTCCTTCATTCCTGGAATGTCCAATAACCAACCTGCACCCGGCGCTGGCTTTCCCACCACAATCACAGGAAGCGAACTCTCCCAGATTGGCGGTGCCTCATCCTCCCTCGACACCCTTCACACTTCTCTGACGACACCTAGCCGCCAGCAACAGATGCAAGCGGCCTTTTCTCTGACTCCCGAACAGTACAGCCATATTACCAATCCTGATGGTATTTTTGATGACGACAATGAAAGCGCTCATCCGGCTCCAAAGCCGCCTAGCCAGCTTGAACAGATGTTTGCGTCGCTGCAAGCCCAGCGTGACGAACATGACCTGTTGACCGGGCTCAGCAGCAAATCTCGGAAACGCAGTCTCCTGCTCGAGCGTGTGCCGGAGAAGGTGTTGCGAGATTTCCGCGAGATGGTCGAGATGAGTCGAAAGGCAAATGCCAACATCAAGGACTGACAGGATTATGTGCACAAGCGACTTCACGCATTGACGATTTTCTATGTTGAATGATATTATTGGTGGTGATGGTGGCCCGAAGACGGATGTTGTTTCCCAACGATTTTCCTTTGTTTCTCTCCCCGATGCCATCTATTTGACAAGCGGTCGCCTAAAGTCTCTCTCGACTCATCGTTTGTCCAACACATGCAGTCACTCAGACTAAAGAGTGCATTGGGATTCAATCTTTATGTTCTGGAGTGGCATGTTCATGGCCTGGCATGGCCTGATGTTCTCTGTCTTCATATTCTTCGGCCATCATCTATCCATAACGAGCCGCATGACTGGATACTGCTGGTGATATGGTACCATCTATATAAAAGACCTCACGGCCAACAACAATACTTTGACGACGCCAACGAAATGATTTGATTTGATTTGACAAGATATGATTTACGATGGAATGGATGATCTGATAGCACGACGGTATGATGGCAAGGAATGCAATCAAGATTAATCCGAAAACAACTTTCGAGACACATACCAAGTGGAGTGTGCATGATGAGGACAAGTGTGAGTGACCCAAAGACAGGAGAAGGGAAGAACCGGTATATGATACCGTCAGTTTTTTTGACTGATGTGATGAATGAATCTACGAAATGGACGACCTCGATGAACTGCCTGTTTCCTTTCTTTCTCTTCTCTCTCTTTCTCAATTTAGCTTGGATTCTTGTCTTACTCTGGTGATTACCTTAGCATATCAGCAAGTAATGGAACTACTATGTATGGTATGCATGACATGGCATGGTACGGCACAGCACAGCATAGCATGGGTGTGGGTATGGGTATGGGTATGGGTGTGGGTGTGGGTGTGGGTAGGGGGGTCATGGTCCTCAAGCGATATCATACTTTGATTTTAAAATACCTGCTAAGTTAATCCTGGACGACCTAAGAATCAACCAGTCGGCCGTATATCCATTTCTCTCTCTTTTGTTTTGGCTTTTTTCTTCTATATTTTTCGGCCGCGCAGTTCAATTCTCCAGATTGAAATTTAAAAAAAAATTAAAAATTAATTAAAGAATAATCAGTAATCGAGCGCGACGAGACGGGACGCGAGGTGAAAAAAAAAAAAGTGACCATGAAGCGAGGTTCACTCACACCCTGTACCGTCGCAACGACAACGACGGTAGCATCTGATGTCGATGTGTTGATGTTAACGTTACGTCGGGTCCTATCATTTAATTTATTTTTTTCTTCTGGCTTTTTCTTTCCCCCAACAAAAAACGACAACAACGACGACAACGATTGAAGAAGATGATGATAATGATGACGACGACGGCCCGCTGTGGTGGTGCGGTCTAGTTCACAGTCACTGGCCACAGACCAGTACTACCCGTCCGTACCACCATTCACACACACACACACACACACACACACCCGACCTCTTCCTCCTCGCCCTCAGCCCCCACCCCTGCATTAGTCCCACCGCCTGCGTTCCAATCATTCCAATCTCGAACATGCCCTGTCTGCTTCTAAATTAGGGAGGGGAGAAAGAAAAAAAAAAGAGAGAGAGAGGGCGGGCCACGCGCCTTGGGGGGGGGACACCGCTGTCTGTTTGTCTCTGTTTGCCTTGTTTCAGGTGGTGTGTATAAATAGGTCTATATGTATGTAGGTAAGTATGCAGAATGGACCAAACAAGTACAACCAGAACAAGAAAAATACACTTTTAAGCATCTTGGATTTTTCCAACAAGAAGGGAGAGGAGTACGGAGTAGTAGGATGAAGGCTCGGGATTGGTGATGACGGGTTCGTTCCCAGGTGTATGTAGGTAGAAGAATAATCTTTTCGGAACCATGAAACTGGGAATATCTGCTTGATACTCGCTTGCGCCGCCCGCCCTCTCCGCCCATTTCCTTCCGTACGTGCCGAGTTGCCCAATTTTTTATTATTATTATTATTTCCCCGAAGGAGAGGGAAGGCAGTTAGGTTGTGTCCAGTGGTTGGAGGGGAGTATGAAAAGAGAGTTCATCAACTGCCGCCGCGGTGGGGAGAGGAGAGCGGAGGGGGCCGGTTTCCTCGAGACATCATCCTCACTTCGGGTTGTATTTTTCCTTCCATATCCTATAATGTGAAACAGGCAAAAAAAAGACTGTTGTCAGCATCAAAACCAAGAATACCGCAAAAATAATCACATGACACAGGGAATATAAGGATATAGAGCCTTTTGGGGGCAATATGGCGACATAGAGCAACAAAACGAGCCAGTCACCAAATGCCACACGGCTGCCCTCTGCCCTGTTGTGATGCGCTCAACTGGCGAGTAGTACTCGAGTAGAGACATAAAAGAGTGCGTGCAGGAAAGAGGGAAAAAAACTGAACCTCAAACTTCCCAGCCCCCGCCGAAAAACCACACACCCCGGCTCCTTCTCCTAATTCTATTTTCAGAGTAGAGGGCGGCATTGTGTGGCAGGAAAATGATGAATGTGCTCATCATGGGCCTGCAAGCGGTCGCATGGCGGTCGCATAGGGCAGTGCAAAAAGAAAAAAAAAGAGGTGGGGTTTCCGTCATTTGTGGTCCAATGACCAAGTCTTGGCAAGCCACAACTGCAGAATAGAAAAAAAATAAGGAAGAGAGAGGGAGACTCACCAACTGTTTCCCACTGTTTTTGTACCAGTCTTCTCAGCCAATCGTAATAACTGGGCGGCCTTGAACTGTAACAAACCCGCGGGAACAAAAAGGCAAAGCAAGAGATGGTCAGCATCCTGGTATTCATTTTTTTTTGTGCGCGCGCGGCATAAAATGCAAATGGCAGCAAGTTTCGTGCCAAGGCCTCCGTCTGTACCTTAACGCAGGGACGCACACATTTCCTTGATCTAGCGAACATATGAAACCCGGTGAGATGGTATCCAGTTATTGGCTCAATCGGCACGGAGGCTAATGCGTTGATGCCCAAAGTGATGCAGCGAACGAGTGGAACGCGTATTACCCGTGGTAATTGCCTGTATCGCGTCTTCCACCTGTAGGGATTCGTGCTGACCAGATCCTCTCGGCCCGTCGAACTGAAGCTGGCTGGATTCCAAGCGGCCGTAAGGCTGGTTCACTGGCCAGAGATCCATTCCAAGGCCCAGGTCGAATCAGGCTGGATCCCGAAAAATCCTGGCGGGGGGAGGGGGCAGAAAAAAGTGAAAAAACGAGGAAAACGAGGGAAAACGTACCTTGTCCTTGGGCCCGCCGAAACCCTCCAAGTAGCACCAGGCCGCCTCGTTCATGGCATCAGTATCGCCCAGATTGGCTGCTGTCTCATAGTATTGGCGGGCCGCCATCTTGTCGACGGCACATCCCCAGCCATAGCGGAAACAGTTTGCTAACTCAAAGATGGCTAGGACGAGTTCGCCTTTGGCCGCACCGCCTTTCTTCATGCCTGCTGCGAGAGCCTGACGTTCGATCTCTGCCGAGTTGCTGGCAGCTGAGGAGAGATAGGTGATGGCCTTCTCTGGGTCAGGGCTACAGCCCCAGCCATGGCGCAGTGACAGTCCGTACAGGACCTGAGAAAGGACATTGCCCCGTTCGGCCAATGCGGCGAACAGGCGCGTCGCTTCTTCAAGAGAGCCGCTCTCATGCAGGCGGATGGCCTCTTGGATGTCGACGTCGGCGTCGGCATCGCTGATGCTGCGTGACCGTGACGGAGACCTTGACGCTGCACCGCCATCCTCGTTCGATGACACGTTGGATATCCCCACTGAAGAACCAGCAGGGAATGCTGCTGCGCCGGCTACAGGCTTGGAAGCCAGCCGGGTCGCCCGATCCTCCCACTGAGCTTCCTTCGTCTCGCTGTCGCCGTCCACAATCGCCGGGAGATCGGTGGGGAGAATTGTGGACCCAGATCGCTCGCGTGACAAGTGGAAGCGTTGTGACAGGCGCTTCTTTTCGCGTGTGCTGGGTGGTGACACGTCGCGACCACGAACGGGCGAGACTTTGGGCGACTTGCGGAAGATCGAACGTCGGCGCGGGGACCCGTCCTTCTCCTTGGGCGCCTCAGAAACGTCGCCACCCAAGCCTGGTGGCGCGATGCGCTCCTCAGTGTGGGTGTCGGTGCGGATGAATGTGAAATCTGAGGCCTGTGGCAGCGTAGAAGTTGCGATCCCGCCCTCATCACCCTTGCCAATCCTGTCCTTCTTGTGCAGTAGATCCCGCAGCGGCATCTTGGTCGTCTGCACTTTGTGCTTTTGGACGTAGGTATTTAGCCCTTGTTATTATCAAAATGTGACCAGACTCGCGCAATTAATATTATTTATGGTGGTCGCCAGGGAGACCGCAAACGATTAGCCAAAGGAGTAGAGTGACAGCTGCTACAGCAATACAAATTCATCGCGCGGCTAAGAGGCTGAGCAGCAAGAATAGGCGTCGCTGATGCTGTTGTCGATAGCACGTGATATATCACACGTGACAACTAAATCGGCTAGACCTATCTGGGTCAGCAAGACTTTTTTAGACTTTGCAACGGCGATGCGAATTGTGTCCCCAGGTTTCGATTTGTCCATGCTCTGTTCCAGGATTCATGGATGGGAACTGCTCTCTCTGCAGGTTAGAGGATGACCACTGACATCTCGCTTCCAACTAAACCAGGCCATCATTCTACTGTGCCAGGGGATTTGCAGATGCTTGAAGCAAGATAAGAGCTGTGACTGTTATAATAAGTGGTGTTCATCAGCTATAGACAACAACACAGAAGGATTGCATACTAAAGACAACATGTCTTTTTGCTGAACCAGGAAGCTAGGTATAAGGAGCTCAGGTGCAGCTATGGGCGTACAGATAAGCTACTTATATGAGCTTATCGCTGTTATCAGCGCCGATATAAAGTCTGTTTCCAGAGCCGATGGGTAAGTTCAAGGACCTATCCCAGTTGATGACTACCAGAAGGAATGAATATTAGTAGGTACTGTACTGTGAGGACTGCCAGAACTAGACAAACCTGTTTTGAAAGTATCTGAACTTGTCACTACCTTCTGAGAGCCTGAACTTTACCCTGTACACAAGCTCTCGCTTCAGCGCGCGCCGAGTATGACCAGCAGCACGATCTCGCAAAGACAAGCACATGCTGGCGATGAAGGAGGAAGCAGGAAGCAGGAAGCAGGAAGCAGGAAGCAGGAACACGAGGCTGGCTTGACCAAGAAACTGTCGATCCCTCAGGCACGCTCTACACCGCTGTCCAAACTCGAATGCACCCCCTATCAAGTGCATGGTAGACGCCACCCGCAGCTTGTCTCTGGCCAATGGCACTGTAATTATTGTCCATGTAGGACGACTGCATTCTTCTGTACTCCAGGTGCTTTGCTGCAGAGATGTTTCACAGCATGTATGAGGTGCAGAGTGAAGTTGCCCAGGCATACAGGACGACAAGAAGGGACGAGATGGAGACCACTGTAGAAGCGAGAGACAGCAAGCTTTGAGCTCCTTTTCCGCCTGTGACGATATGCACGTGAGGGGATGATTGTGCTAGATTTGCACAAATGGCTTTGCTCGGCTCTGATTTGATAATGGACAAGCTATTGTGGGCCCTGCTTCCGCCCATCCGAGTATAAGGAGTGGATACTCGAGCCACGTTTTGGTGTCTCACGTGCTGTGTGGATCAAAAACTACTTTATTCAAACCCATCATGGGCTTTGACAAGTCCATATGCACCGCCGTCTTTGCCAAACATCTCTCGCAGATCACGAACCAGCTCCTCCGGCTGCTCATATGCGGCAAAATGGCCACCGACCTTCCACACTCGCTCAAAGACAATCGGCCCCATGGTCTTGTTCCATAAGACAGGCACGGATACTATCTCCTTGGGTGGTAGACTGAGTCCCAGCGGTACGTCGATGTACTCGGCGCTCTTATCGAAGAAGTTGACCGTGCCATGGCGTTGTTCGTAGTAGATCCGCTGACTTGCGGCTGCCCCTGGGCGGGAGAAGTGGTAGATGCTGATCCAGGTGAGTATTTCATCATCAGTCCACGCGTAATTGTCATGGTCACTCCAGTCATGCAGCTTCTCGTAAATCCATGCGAGCAAACCGACTGGAGAGTCGGTGATGTTATAGCCTATGGTCTGCGGCCTGGTGGATTGGATGGCGAAATAGCCAGCTCCCTCCTTCCAGAAATGCTGACCCCGCTCCACACGGGCCTTCTCTGCGTCAGTTGGGGTATGCTTCTGGACTTCTTCGTAGAGTTCCGGGTGCGATTCTTTCGTCGGCTCCTTCGGAATCGACATGTTGACATGGTGTGCTCTAACATTGCTCGGATACTTTGACGCCATCGCACGAGAAATCGCATAACCCAAATCGCCGCCCTGTGCGACGTACTCGGTGTACCCAAGCCGCAGCATCAGCTTGTGGGCCGTCTCGGCGTGCTGGAAGCTGCTGAAGCCCTTCTTGCCGGAAACAGCTGAAAAGCCAAAGTCAATCAAGGACAGAGCCACGACATGAAAGGCAGGGAAATCCTTTCCTCCTTGCACCAGCAACGGAAGGATCTTTGTGGCTTCAATGAACGAGCCGGGCCAGCCGTGGATGAAGATGAGAGGTATTGCGTTGGGCACATGGCTGCGCTGATGAATAAAGTGCACGTCGAAAGCACCAAAGTTGTCAATGGGAATTTCGGTGGTATAGTGAGGGTATTGGTTCAACTTGGCTTCTGCCTTGCGCCAGTCGAAACCATCAGCCCAATAAGCGGCGAGTCGCTTGATGTCCGCGAGGGGAGGACCTCGAACCCAGGGCTCCTCATCAGCTACCTCATCCGGGAAGTCTGCAAGCGCGAGCTTCTGCTTGAGGCGATCAATCTTGGCCTGAGGCACATCGATCTTGTAGGGCTTGATCTCAGGCATCTGGTCGAGTTAGATTTACCAACAGAACCTATTCGAATAAGATGGAGGCTTGACGTTCAACAGATGGATAGACTTCTCTGGGAGGGAAACAAGAAAGGGCGCGGGTGGAATGAGGAGTGCATAAAGAGCATTATCCAGTGCCAAGTGTCAGCTTATGGTCCGGGGCCTGATTCGCTTGAGGAGGGATCTACTGTTGCACAATCACGTCAGTGACCATCACTTGCATTGTTGGAGGCGACTAGTGGCCTCTGATTGGATTGCTGCTTAGCAATCTTTACTGCATAACTCTGTTGGAACAATGTCGAGGAGGAAAGTAGAGTTGCTTTGGTGTTTCATGAATCGTGGGGGTATACAACATGCTTTGATATGCGAGTGTCCGCTCCGTTTCCATGTTGGCCCATCAGCGTATATCTGAGAACAGCACTTTGTTTCTGTACTGTGGCTTCTGTCGCAATAGAACTATTGCTGCTTCTCAAAGCTTCGTCCAAGGTGTTGTTGATATCAGAATATAAATATAATATAAAAATAAATTTATAGAAAGCAGTGGGCGCAGTTCAAAGATCAATAAGGCTTGGCGGAGACAGGTGTTCCGACTTTGCGGTAGAATTCAAGAGTTGAAAGTCCTCGACAATGCAAGGCAGCAAGATGGCGGATTGATTGATATTGATTCCAGAATACTAAGAGTCAAGGAGACAGTGTCGTGAGGATTGATTGGTCATGAGCTATATCACGTGGGTTCCGAGGATGCCAAGTGTGATTTCAGCGGAAGCTTGATTGGTTGGAAAATAGGAATGAATGATTATTCCGAGTACGAAAGATTACAGGAAGTACTTATGTAACTTGCGTGGCTCTTGGCATGTTTGCCAACGAGGCCGAGATCGGAAAAGGAAAAGTCACACAAGAACCTTGGCATCCTCGCACAAGTAGAATAGATGTTACCTGTTCCATGATAAGCAAGACAGACAATACGAAGAAACACTCAACCAATCCTTAAAGGAACCATCGCAGGGAATTGTATCCCACCAAGGGGAGGAATACCCACCAGGCAACCATTAACTAACGGAACACCCGTGTCAAGCTAGCTGTTCTAGGTCTAGATCGGGATGGGTGATTAGTAAGTGACTTACTACGGTGGATTAGACAGGCCATATGTGCAATGACAGGTGTTTTCTATTTCGTCAACTTTGGTGTATCTGGCTTCACTCATCTCCAGCGCGATCTCTGCCTGGAGCGCTCTCACTGGCAGAAAAGGCCTGTGGAGGTTCACAACGGCTGCGTCAAACGGCCGCTGACCGACGGTAGGTGATTGGCGCCTTGGGCGTCTGCCAGGCACCATTACCAATGCCCGACCTGTTCATCTATGACACTGTGAGAACCAAGGATGGAGGAATCCTCGGCACTGTGGAGCGGACACACCTGGATAATGCGTCAGATACACTGGTTTTGGAAGACTTCCCAATCATCTGCTGGGTTCGAGTCCCTGATAGAGTCATCTACGAGTTTGCAGCCTCAGTAGGCACTCCCCCCCAAGGCTATGTCTTTGTCGTTGCCGCGGAGGATTCCCAGGGCGCATTTCTCGCTGCCGTGGACGATCTTGAACTTGTGAGTCGATCGTTCGAGATTGGTGACTCTGTCAAGCGCCAGGACGGGCTCCTTGGCACGGTTGTCGACGTCGACGACACGTACGACATCAGCCAGCTGATTCGCCTCGAAGGAGGCGGGCCGAAGCACTTTTCACAGCTGGGGCCCGAAGCGCCGCCGTATTCAATCGCCGACGTGCCTAGCCGTGAGCTCAAGGCGGCAGAGGAGGTGCTGGAGGATGACTTTGTCAGTTATAAGAGTTGGCTTGGTGTAGTCAAGGAGACTGCACTCACCGTTATCATCCAGCTTGAAGACAATTCGGTGGTTGCTCTCAAGAACAAGAATATCTTTGTGCCAATCCCTCGCGAGCACGAGCCCCTGAAGCTGAGGACCAGCTATTACGATCATCGCGACCGCTCAGACCCGAAATTCGACGGCTTCTCACGACTCTTTCTCACCTCCCATCCAAGGGTTGGCAGCTTGGTTGTGGTGTACCGTTCAACCATCAAGCATGGCCGCTGGCTGAGTGGCCCTTTCAACCCAGTACCAAGTCGTGGCCGACCCAGGCATGGCCTCGTCCTCGCTGTTCTCCCAGCCCGAGTGACAGTCGACTGGGTCGCGCATAATCCGTTCGCTCCGTCGACATCTGGAGGCCGGCCAATGACGAGTCTTGCGGTGTATGAAAACATTGATTCGTTCAAACGCGGCGATGAACTGCGAATTCTGCCCGACTTGAAGCTCATTGACTTGTCGCGGCCCGCAGAGCTGCCCTCGACTCAGCCGGCGGAGCCTTCAGCAAGGACAAATAGCGTCAATAGTTTGCACCCGGGTCTGAAGGTAGGCGATTCTGTCTACTTTCGCGATGCTGCGAGGGCTGCGATCAAGTACCCAGCAGATGCGACGAATGCACAGGGCTTCGACCGGATTGACTGCAGCCTAACTAATGGATGGGATGTAAACACGTTCAGGGTGACATCGCGGAAGCAGATGGTCAGAGTTCGATGGCATGATGGCTCCGAGTCGGTTGTAAACTCGAACGAACTGTCCAGGTTTGTCTCGTTTGAAGACGATGTGCGGCCTGGCGATATCACTGTCGAGCGGGCCGGCCTCAAGATGAAGATGCTGTCCTCTGATACTACTCCTTTTGTTGACTTCAATGAAATGAAGTTCTTTGAGACGCCCTGTCATCTGAAGCCTCGACGAGTAGGGGTTATCCAATCGGTCGATGCACACGACAGAGTGGCAACAGTGAGATGGTTCCGGCATCCCCAGCTCGTGCTCACCGAGGGCGGCACCGCTTTGACGGAAGACTCAAATTTTGGTCGGATTGGCGATGAGATCGAAGAGTGCTCAATGTACGAGATCATGAAGTTCCCAGCACTCAATCGGGAGTATCGTGACCTGGTCATTATTCCACCACCGTCGGTCTTGCAGGCCTGTGGCGAGAGAACGCAGTCGGGCGAGTCTCGAATCATCCGCATGTTGGTGAATGATCAGTTGAGAGACAGCGGCAGACATCAGATTCCTGATGCTCAGAGCGTATTGAATGCTATCCTCGCTCGATCAGAGGAAATCACCGTCACCGGTCTTTCTCAGCACTCTGGCACCGAGCTCGATGATATCACCAATATCGACTGGGCGGGCGAGATTATCAGCCTCGGGCTGGACGGCACCATCACAGTGCGCTTAAGCGGAGCCCACGTTTGTCGAGACCAAACCCTAGATTTTGACCTCGTGGTTGCGAATCTCAATGTGGACGACTTGCTGGGTAGCGACGGCGAGGAGTCGGATGGCACCGAGATGGAGTACGACCAAGTGATATCACAGTCGATCGAATACGAAGGCGGGAAGAGAGTGGACAACGATCCTGACGATGAGAACTGGGAGTCGGTGGAAGAGGAAGGGTCAAGCAACACGGAGGGAAAGGAGGATGAGGATGTCGACATGACAGACGCTCCTGAAGAGCAGAAGCCAGTGACCTTACCAGCAGCAGCAGCAGCAGCAGCACCGAAGCCAGAACTCGCCCCAGACCTCTCGTCCGAACCGCCGTCCTTCTACAGTCTTCTCAGGCACATTCCATTCGAGCGGCCACCGTCGTTTGCAATCCTCGACATCGAACCACCGGCCGATCAGCACCAGGCACACACAGGTCGATCAAACGCTCCAGCATCATCCTCGGCCTTTCTTAAGCGGATCCAGCACGAGCACCGCATGCTGTCCACCTCGCTGCCGCCGACCATCTACGTGCGCGGCTACGAATCGAACCTCAGTCTGTTGCGCTGCCTGATCATCGGCCCGGCCGACACGCCGTACGAGAACGCGCCGTTTCTGATCGACCTGGTGCTCCCGCCCAGCTACCCGGCGCAGCCGCCGACGGCGCACTTCCACAGCTGGACCAGCGGCCTGGGCCGGATCAACCCGAACCTGTACGAGGAAGGCAAGATCTGCCTGTCCCTGCTGGGCACGTGGCCGGGCAGGGAGAGCAAGGAGTCGTGGTCCGAGTCTGCCACGCTCCTGCAGCTGCTCGTCTCCATTCAGGGCCTGATCATGGTCAAGAAGCCCTTCTTCAACGAGGCTGGGCTCGAGGACTTTGCCAACGACCCGCACTCGGGCTACGAGACCGAGTCGGCGCAGTACAATGAAAAGGCCTATGTCATGGCCCGCCGGTTTGTCAGCCACGCTCTGACCCAAACCCCGGCTGGGATCCAAGACATCCTCGCCTGGCTCTACTTCCCGCCGCCCCCAATCAGGGTCGCCCAGGGCCCGGTGGCTCTGTTGTACGACGTCCTCAATCGAGGACACGCCATTATCACTGCCTCGCAAGAAGCGCGCAATAACGACGACAGTGCCACCAGTGGTAGCAGCCAGCAACTCCTCGACGGCGCAGGCCGCATCTCGCCCATCGAGGGATTCCTGCGCCCGCTCAGCCGCGGCGCCATCGTCATGCTGTCGCGCCTGCTCAACGAACTGGGCGACTGTCTGGTCGAGACGACAAGGCAGACTCGCAGAGAGAAAGAGAATTAAGCAAGGGGCCCCCAACCTGCAACAAAGTCGAGTAGACAGACACTTGTTCCATGCAAATCTTTTGAATAGCTAGGCAAGGTAGCTAGACTACCTACCCTGATATCCCCCTTTCTTTCAAAAACTCCAACAAATCTCCCTGGCCAAACTCCGTCCAATCCCTCATGATCTGAGAAAGATCGTATGTGCTCATCAGATCCATCCTCCTGCTTTCTCTCCCTCTGCCCTACAAGCCCTTGAACCTGGCCCAGCCAGCCGCGCCCAGCTTCTCCTTGTCCTTTGCCGGCGACGTGTACGGACTGCGCCCTTCCTCAGCCACCTTGCCACTCACATCTCTCTTCCTGGCCGCCATGCCGCGGCCAAACTCGGCGCCCAGGCCTGCATATCCCGCATGGAGGTCGTGGGCGGTCGAGTTGGACACCTGTCTTGGACTATTATTCCAGCCCGTGCTGGTGTTGACGCTCACATTGGCCTTGACAGGAGTGCTATGATCGACTCTGACAAGCTCCGGCTGCTGATAACCTCGGCCAACATACTGCTGGTGCTGGTGCTGCTGGTGGTACGTCACCGGCTCGTAGCCATCGTCGTCGTCAGAGTCCGTCGTGTAGACTTGGACGTTGCCAGACACGTCGCTCTGCATTGTCCTTGTGCGGTGGCGGTTGATGCCGGTGTATTCATCCTCGTAATCAGAGCGAGTAGCATCAACGCCTTCGGCCACGTGTGTCTGGTCACTCTTGAAGCTTCCAATACTGTCTCGCAGATTGCCGTAGAAGCGCGTTTTGCCGCCGGAGCCGACAAAGGAGGCAGGCCGGGCTGGCAGTGGCCCCGACGTGTTTCCGTTGGTTGGAGCCAGGGCTTCACGGGGTGCGAGATACGAACCGCCTGGACCATAGGGATCATACTCCAGAGCGAGATTCTCATCCTGTGCTTGTGCTGCATACAGAGGCGTGCCCGGCTCAGGCGGCGTCGGAGGATTCATGCCCAGCGGCTCCCGCGAGCGCTTCCTGGGCGACGGATCGGGTGCTGGGGCGGCCAGGGAGTTGAGATCCAGGCGACTGGCATTGGCATTGCTGGGCCCATTGTACCAGTTGTGCTGCTCCTGACGCTGCCGATCTAGCGACGATTCCCGGGAAGACAGAGCGCTGACAGGCGATAGAACACGCACATCTTTGGCAAGTTCTTGGTTGGCCGTGTGTGACAGTTCCGTGGGCACGCCTTCGTAGTCCATGTAAGAGAGCCACGAGGCTGGCCGCGGCGGCTTCGCAGACGGCATCGACGTCCGTTCCTGCGGAGATTCAAGACCAGAGCCAGCGAGTCTGGAGTAGGTAGGAGGCCTGACCGCCGATGTTGGGATCGCAGGTGCCAGACTGGGGCGGGACGAGGCAAAGGAGGACCGATAGGGGTCCCTGCTGTTCTCGTACATCTCCTTGCGCATCGAAATGCGGGACATGCGAGCGTCCTCGTTGCCATACAGCGTGATGCTGTCGGCAGAGTCGGTCCGCGTGTGGATGAAGGGAACGCGTCTGCCAGCCAGGCCAAGGTCGCTGTTGACCACGACCGTAGAGTTGCTCATGTGCTTCTCCGTGATGTCCAGCGCAGACTTGTTCCGCTTGTGCTGCCGGCTGGTCAGCGTCGGCTCCAGTGGATTCATGTCCGGCGGCATCCTGGAGATCTTGCGGAACATGGTTGCCAGGTAGGCGTCCAGGAAGAGAGAGAGGACCAGGATGCCGGCCACGGTGGTGTTGAGCAGGAAGAAGGCCTTGATGATCTTGTATGTAATGTCGTCGTGGTCGAACAAGGTATTCCATCCCAGCTGATTGTCAGCGTAGTCGATATACGACACATACGCCGAGAAGGCAAGAAAGGGAATGAGGCCGGCGTCGACCACGGCAGCAAAGACCATGTAGCTTGCGGTCGAGGCCGGCGTGCGTCCCTCGGCGGCTCGACAGAGATGATAGATGCCATAGACGGTGTGCACGATGGCCACGGCCGGGGCGACGCGAATGATCCATCCGATGGTCGAGCTGGTCTTGTTGATGGATATGGCGCAGAAGAGCAGCCCGAGGGAGCCGACGAGGCCACAGGCGCGCAGAAACAGTTGCAGCTGTCGTGCTCGTTGCACCCGGATGCGAGTGCTAGGGTGCATCGGTTGGACATTGAGGTTGGCCTGGCATGGCACGGCATACTGGTCGAGCGGTCAGTGTTTTGTCTCCTCCTCCCGGCCGTCTGCTTCCTTACCGAGTCGGGGTGCTTGTTGAAGTCGATCAATGGTCCGTCCTGCATCGTCTTTGGCACTCGGGGCGCCCACGAAGCCTGGGTTGCCGCTCTGGGATTGAAGCTTCTCGCCGTTGGAGCAGCGAATGTGTATGTTGACGGACTGTCGTAAATGAACGGAGGGGCCGGCATGGCCGCAGTGAGTTGCTCCACAGCCTGTTTGACAACGCACACTCAAAAAAAGAAGCGAAGGCAAAAGTGTGGAGGGTAGATGGATAGATTGCGAGGGTCAAGGCCACTTGACAGCCGTCGCCATTGGGCGTTTGAGGATCCGCCCCATGTTTACGCCTCATTTGGCAGATGTGGTTGCCGGGCAACAAAGACCCTGGGTTATCGATAGGCGATAGGCGATACAGGATAGGAGATAGGAGATAGCCTCCTGCCGATAAGATCGCACTTGAACCTTGACTGCCTGTCGGGCGCAGTTGGCGGAGATGATAGCGGTGTTGCGGGTATGCCAGCCGTGGCCATGGGCAACAACCCTCCGCCACGTTCGATCTCTCACAGTGCGTGCCGCTGTCAACGGTGCCGGAGCGCCCAGCCCGCGCGTTGCCATCGTCGGCTCGGGCCCGGCCGGCTTCTACACGGCGCAGAAGCTGATGAGGGAGGTGGATGGCACCAAGATTGACATGTACGAGCAGCTTCCCGTCCCCTTCGGCCTCGTTCGCAGCGGAGTAGCCCCCGACCACCCAGAGGTCAAGAATTGTCAAGACACATTCGACGAGGTGGCTGCATCTCCCGATTACACCTTCATCGGCAACGTCAACCTCGGCCACGACCTCCCCTTGCCGCTGCTGGCCAGGCACTACGACGCCATTGTCTTTGCATATGGCGCATCAAAGGACAGAAAGATCGGCCTCGCGGGCGAAGACAAAGCGCACGTCTACTCGGCAAGAGCATTCGTCGGATGGTACAACGGCCTACCCGAGCATCGCCATCTCCAGCCCGATCTCACCGCGGGCGACACGGCCATTGTCGTCGGCCAGGGAAATGTTGCGCTGGACGTGGCGAGGGTGCTTCTGGCGCCGCACAGTCATTTGAAGGGAACAGACATGACCGAGTACGCCCTCGAGGCTCTTTCCACCAGCAAGATTCGACACATCCACGTTGTCGGGAGGCGTGGCCCGCTCCAGGCAGCATTCACCATCAAGGAGGTGCGAGAGCTGCTCACTCTGCCGGATGTCAATTTCTCTCCAGTCGCGCCGCATCTCTTGCCCACAGACCTCAAGCAGCTGCCACGGCCGAAGCGGAGGATGGTCGAGCTCCTGCAGAAGGGCCGTGTATGGGACCAGTCAGCATCCAAGTCCTGGTCGCTTGATTTTCTCCTCGCGCCCAAGGAGCTCAAGTATTCGGCCACGGACCCAACCAAGCTGGAAGGAGTCAGGTTCGCGCGCACCTCGCTGGCGGATCCAGCATCAGCCGCCTCTGCCGTTGAGGAAACCGCCGAGACCGTGACTCTGCCGGCCACCACGCTTTTCCGCTCAATCGGGTACAAGGCCGAGCCGATCCCAGGGCTGGCCGAGATTGGAGCGAGCTTCGATGAACGAGCGGGCAGGCTCTCGCACGACGGCGTTGGCAGACTGAGCCCTGTGGGAGCATCATCGCAGCCTGGTAGTCCGGCCGGTCTGTATTGCTCCGGATGGGTGAAGCGAGGCCCCACGGGCGTGATTGCATCGACGATGAACGATGCATTTGAAACTGCTGCTGCGATAGCTGCTGACTGGAAGCGTGCCACGGAGGCATCTGCCAATCAGTCACAGGCACGGTCACTTCCGCAGCGTGAAGGCTGGGAAGGTGTCAAGCGTGAGGCCGAGTCGCAGGGCGTGAAGAATCTCCGCCCGGTGCATTGGGGTGAGTGGCAGCGCGTCAATGCCAAAGAGCGGCAACGCGGCGAGAGCAGAGGCAAGCCGCGGGAGAAGTTTGGCAGCATCGACGAGATGCTTGGAGCCGGCGAGAAGTAAAGTCAAGAGTTGTATAATATTGTATATGTACATTACTGTGGTATATATCTATCTATCCATACAGCAACCTCTCCACCTCCTCGGCCACCGCCAACGAGCTCGTCAACCCGGGACTCTCCATACCCAAGAGATTGACCAGCCCGACACAGCCACGGTCCGACTCCTCACGCACAACAAAATCACGAAACGTCGCGGCCGCGGGCCCAGCCAGCTTGGGCCGAATGCCGCAGTAGTCGACCGACAGCGCAGCCGGGTCGACCGACGGCAGATAGCGCTGGATGGCAGCCACGGCGGGCGCCAGACGCTCGCTGCTGGGCCGCAGATCGCGCGGGTCGTCGACCCACTCGACGTCGGGCCCGAAGCGCACGCGGCCGGCCAGGTCGAGGGTCAGGTGGGTGCCCAGCCCGGCCAGGCCAGGCTCAGGGACGGGGTACAGCAGCGTGGAGGGCCGTGGGTGGCGGGCGGCGTAGGCAAAGTACGTGCCCTTGGCAAAGTAGGGCCGCAGGTGGTGGCGGCGGTCTGGCAGGAGCGTGTTGGCGAGGGCGACGGCGTGCAGACCGGCTGAGTTGATGACAGTCTCGGACGTGATGACTGCGTCGTCGTCGTTGTCGTTGTCGTTGTCGTGGTCGTCGTGGTCGTCGTCGTCATCACCTCCATCCTCGTCTCTAAACGACGGCGAAGAAGAGTGTCGCTGCGGCCGGACATGCACTCGCCACCCACGCCTCCCACCCTCCACGGCCTCGACGCGCGCAACACACGTGTTGTACACAATCTGCGCGCCACGGCTGTCCGCCAGACCCTCGAGATGGGCCATGAGGCTGTGGCTGTCGACAATGCCGGTGGACTCGCTCTCGAGCACGCCCGCGTCGGCGCGCACGTCCGGCTCGCGCGCGGCGATTTCGCGGCGCGAGAGAAACCGCGTCGGCACGCCGAGGACGCCGCTGGCCAGGTCGTGCAGCTTCTGGCACTGCGCCAGCTGGGCGTCGTCCTGGGCGAGGATCCATTTGCGCGTGCGGCGGTAGGGGATGATGGTGCTTTCTTCCCTGCCTTTGCCTTTGCCTTCTTTACCCTCGCACAGCTCGTACAGCAGCTGCTTGCCGCGGATGCACAGCCGCGTCTTGAGCGAGTCGGCGCCGTAGTAGAGCCCCGCGTGGATCACCTCCGAGTTGCGGCTCGATGTTTCCTGGCCCGCGGACGCGTGTCGTTCGATCAGGAGCACCCGGCTGTTGGCCCGCGCGGACAGCCGGGAGGCTACCGCCAGTCCGATCACGCCGCCGCCAATGACGGTGTGGGTGAAGTCGGCTTGCCCGCCGCTTGCTGCTGAGAATCGTCGCCGCCATATCTGGCCGAGCAGACGGCTGGCTGGTCTTTGCTTCATGACGACGATCTGCTCTCCACATCGCCAGCCGTCCGAGAGAAGAGACCGGCCCAGTTAATATTGCTGTCAATGGGACAGGCCATTCATACAACACCACAGGTCACTCTTGTGTACACGTCAATACTGTCAATGGGACAGGCCATTCATACAACACCACAGGTCACTCTTGTGTACACGTCAATACTGTCTACAACACCACAGGTCACTCTTGTGTACACGTCAATACTGTCAATGGGACACAACTTGTACAAGTCAATTACTTCACAAGTCAATATTACGGTAAATGGCAGTATTACTGTCAATGTACGTATTAATGTACCAAGTTACTGTAATCCAAGTCAAATCAGGTGCTGAATTAATGTTTGTTACACCCAATACGCTACTTGCAAGGCAAATGCACGACATCTTTCGCCTACTCTGGTCGCTTGGTGAAGACTAAGTTGCAGTGATCCTTGGACTCGGTTAGCTCACACTCACACTCGGCAATGGCCCAGTCACACATACCTGAGGGAAAATGGTGGCAAAGACTTCAATCTCCTCGCTCTTCTCTGTCGGTTGATGTGCCCAGTCGAGCAAGATGCTGGCCTTGCCAATCATCGCCATCAGATTGTTTTGGGCATATGTCTGGCCCAGACAGTAATGGGGCCCGGTGCCAAAGACAAGCCAATTCTTAGTCTGTTTGTCGGCATCTCCTGATATCCAGCGCTCTGGGTTAAATGAATCGGGGTCGGGGTACGCTTCGGGATCGTGTGTGGCCGGCCAGACCGATGGGATGAGCATGGAGCCCTTCTTGGCGGTGTAGGTCGGAGTGACTGGAAAGTCCTTCTTGACAATGTATGGCACCATGATCACCGGCGGACGGTAGCGCAGGGTCTCCTTGACGACAGCGCGCGTGTACACCATCGACTCCAGCATGTCCATGGTGAACGGCTTGTTGCGGTCCCCGTCTCGGAGCCGCAGGTTCTCCTCCCTGACCTTGTCCAGCCACTCAGGGCGGTCGGCCATGAGCTGGAACAGCCACGTGGTCGCGCTGCTGGTGGCATCCTGCGAGGCAAACAAAAAGGTGAAGACAGTCATGGCAATCTCATGGTGCGAAAAGTCGCGCAGCACTTGCGGCGGCTTCTCCGACTCCTCGACCGTCTCGCCGCGGGCAATCTTTTCCCGATAGCGGGCAGAGGCCTGCATTTGGCTGATCCATGCATCCATGATGCAGTTGGGCTGGCCGCCTGCGGCCATGCGCACCTCCGACTTGGCTGCGCACTTTTCAAACTCTTCCAGGACCATGTCGGCCGCCTTCTTGCCGTACCAGCTCTTGGTAAAGGGGAGGATGATGGGGAAGTTGACGAGCTCGAGAGCAGCGGTGATGAGATAGTAGTCGTGTGCGATCTTCTTCACCACCTTCTCGCTCATGTAGTGGCCGACAAAGGTTCGGCATGCGACTGCGCACATCAGCTCGCGAAAGGCGGGCATCCATGGCTGCGGCTTAAAATCGTTGTCTTTGGACATCTCGAGGAACCTTGTAAAGTACTTGTCGTAGATCTCCTCCTGGCCTGCGAGATAGATCTCCAGCGCCTGGCGTGTGAAAAGGCCGTTGAGGCCTTTGCGGTAGTCGACATGGGCCTTGCCGTCCAGGAAAACCCAGTTGTTGGGGCGCAGCAGCTTGTACGCCGAGTCAACCACACACGGCTTGACGAACGTGGGCGAGTTGAACACTTTGCGGGCCATATCGCGGGTCGAGGCAATCACGACGAATCTGTGCAGCGGTCAGCACTCGGGACCTCAAGCAGCAGAGCCGGCTTGCATACTTGTGGAAGACGGAGACGCAGCTGAGCTCGCCACTCGCCCATTTTGCCTTGTACTGGTTGAAGTCGGGGAACATGCTCTCGAGGAAAGGGCCCATAAAGGGCGTCTTCCATGCAGGGCCAACAATGCCATGCTTGTGGTACTTGTAGCTTGCTGTCACGGGTGTCGGTCAGTCGCTCCTTCCGTTTTGCTTCAGGGGCGGTCCTGCCAAGCCTACCTTGGTCGTAGGCAATTGCCAGCACGATCACCCCCAGGGTCACTGTCCATCCATTCAGCTGGCTCAACAGCCCGCTCACCAGTCCCGAGCTCGGCAGCGTGCCCACGGTATATGCGTTCGCTGCCGGGGACACAATGGCCGTCGCGTTAGCTACTTCCGCCATGACTGGCTACGCCACTCCCCTTGGCCAGTCCGTGCCGCGACGAATCAAGTTGCGGTGCCTGAGAGGCTGCGAGGGGGGGAAACGGCTCTAGTGGCACGCCCGACAGAAAGTGATAGCGAACGGCGGGACAAAACGAGAGTGATAGAGACAGAGAGGGTCTTTGAAGAGGAGCAACTGGTGGAAGAAGAAAAGACACTAACAGTGGCACTCACCGCCCACGCGCCTTTGGTGCTGCACCTCCCATGGCGTTGGTCGCAACTTCCCTCTCTTTTTGATGCACTGGTTAATTAACCGTTAATTACTAACAAATTTCAGTGGTGCGTTGAGGGGCTCGCCAGGTGGAGCTTCTGATTGGCTGCCGGATAGCATCTGCCAGTGCTGTTCCGAGTGGTGCGATACTGCTCACGTGACTTATGTACATAACTTTTGCTTGCCTCTAACTTGTTAGAGTTACTGGTAACTTACTCAAAGTTACTGGTAACCTACTCGTAACGTACTGGTAACTTGCTCGTCTCCCTTGCTGCTTCACCCCCCAACACCTGCATCTGTCCTAATCTGATGCCCTGTCGTGCCGCAGCTATCATATCATACAATCTGCTCCTTCTCCTTTTCTCTCTTTCTCCTCCCCCTTCTCTCTCTTTCTCCTCCCCCTTCTCTCTCTTTCTCCTCCCCCTTTTCTCTCTTTCTCCTCCCCCTTTTCTCTCTTTCTCCTCCCCCTTTTCTCTCTTTCTTCACATTATGTCGAATTTCGGCTTGAGATCCTTGATCAGCAGCCACTCGTCTCGCGTCACCTCGTCGCGATAGAACTCCTTCAGTACATCAATCGACTTGCGCGAGATGAGCGAGATGAGCGTGTCGGTCTCTTCAATCTGCCGCCCGTAGATTGGCTGGTTGGGCCCTTCGATCTTGATGGCAACGGCCGGTTGGCCCTTCTTGCAGATCGGCACCGCTTTGTGTTCGCGCTCGATCGATGTTCTGTACCTAGTTAGCCACAAAGAGCGCAGGCAACGAATCAGTTACGAGACTTACACTCTGCCCAGCTTCAGAACCTCCTTCACCTTGGTCACCGGATTGATCTTGATCACGCAGATGGGAGTCAGCGGTCGCAGGTTGCCATCAACGACCTCGACGCCAGCCACAATCGGATCCTTCTTGTTGAACACTGCCAGTTGCTTGAGCACACATGGGAAGACTGCGTCCAGCTTTGATTCCTCCTTCTTGCGCTCGTTGATGTCGGCCATGTGCTTGGTGAAGGCGTCAAACAGGTGGTAGATGATGTCGGCTGTGAAGATCCGGATGCCTTCCTTGTCAGCCAGCTCCTGTGCGTCCCTGTCCACCTTGACGTCGAAGCAGAGCATGACAGCAAACTCGCTGGCCTTCTCCTTCATCGCAAGCGTCGTAATCACATCGCGCTTGTAAACAGGGCCAATCGAAATGTTGGCAACCGGGATCTTCATCTGTTTCAAGAACTCGAGCAGAGCTTCCAGAGATCCCAGCGTTGATGCCTGCACGCTCACACCCTTTCGATCCTTCGACACCCTGGTCAGCAGCTGCTGAAGATCGGCCATGACCTCCTCTTCCAGGTCTTCCTCGTCATCATCTGGACCAACAACAAGCAGGCGAGACCCAGCAATTGCCTTGTCCAGATCCGGAGCCGCAATCTTGACACCGAGCGCAGCCTTGACTTCTTTGTTGTGCACGTATTGTGACTTCAGCCGCAGCTCCTTCAACGGCGCCGGTGTCAAGAGCGCTCGGATGTTGGTCGTGATTGCGCCTTCCAGACCACAGAGAACAATTCGGTCGCCTTCACGCAGCACACCATTCGACAGGACGACATCGATCGTTGTACCAAGACCCTCAATCACCTTGACTTCGAGAACCGTGCACTCGACTTCGGAGAGATACATCAGGCTCGACGTCATCCGCTCTTGGGTCAGAGTGGCCAGCAGCTTCAGCATGTCTGGGATGCCTTCGCCGGTGTGTGCTGACGTAGGCACCAGAGAGACCGTCCGTGCCATGTTCTTATTCTTATAGAAGACCTCGGCGTTGAAGCCCTGCTCGGCAAATGCAACCTTGGTCTTCTCCAATCGGTCTTCAAACTCATTCTGCACGCCCTTCTTCTGCAGCGCCAGAGAGTCCTGGAAGCCGTTGTTGTCGATCTTGCTCCAGCCATACAGACGATCGATCTTGTTGAGAGCAACGATGAACGGCGTCTTGCGGTCTCTCAGAAGCTTCATCGACTCCAGAGTCTGCGGCTCAAGACCGTGCATGATGTCGACCACAAGAATGGCAATGTTGCACAGCGAAGAGCCTCGCGATCTCAGGTTGGAGAAAGACTCGTGGCCAGGCGTGTCGATCACGAGGAGACCAGGCACCTTGAAATCAAACTTGCCGTCTGTGTTGACAGGCGCGATTTTCTGCTTCAAAGCATCCACCGGGAAGTATGTAGCACCGATCTGCTGCGTGATACCACCAGCTTCGCCTTCTTGCACGTTAGTCTGCCGGATCTTGTCCAGTAGCTTCGTTTTGCCAGTATCGACGTGACCAAGGATACAGCAGATTGGTGATCGGAGGTTGTCCTTCGATCGAGCAGCAAGGGCAGCCTCGTGTGCCTGCTTTCGTCGTTCGGCCGCTTCGGCCTTTCGCTGCGCTTCTGCTCTCTGGACTGCCGTCCGTGCTTCGTCTTCAGAGCTGTCGTCATCCTCGTCATCGTCATCCTCTTCATCATCATCCTCGTCCTCGTCCTCGTCATCTTCAGATGTCGGCTCAGCCTTCGACTTGGCCAGTTTGGTGGCATCACCATTGACAGCCTTTGCTGCGCCGTTGGCTGTAGGAATGCTTTCGTCCGTTGATTTGGATGGTGCAGGGCTCTCTTCATCCGAGTCTGCATCCCAGCTGTCTTTGATTTCATCATCTGCTGCCTTTTCCCAGTCGTCAAGATCGGAAGAAGGCCCAGCCTTCTTGGCGGCGGCAGCGGCGGCGGCAGCGGCAGCAGCCTCCTCAGCCTCCTTTGCTTTGCGTTGCCGCTCGGCCTCGGCCGCCTCTGCTTCCTGACGGGCTCGCTCTGCGGCAGCCTCGAGATCGACCTCTTCCTTCTTCGGACCCTTGCGCTTCTTCTCGAACCCACCCTTCTTCTTCTTGTCTTCGTTCGCATCGCCGCCACCCAGACCTGCAACTTGAGCCCCAGACTCAAGCAGTTGTTTCATGCGAATTTGTTGCTGCTGGAATCTCTCCTTCTCTGCCTTGGTCATCAATTTGCCCTCCTTTTTCAGCTGCTCCTTCTTCTCCTTTTCCTTCTGCTTCTTGCGTTCTCTAGCCTCGGCCTTCTGCTTCTCTTCCTCAGCCAGAATCCGGAGGCGTTCATCTTCCGCAGCTTGTGCCTCTGCCTCAAGGCGGGCCTGCTCCTCACGTTGTTTGGCAAGTGCCTCTTGCTGCTTCTGAATGGCAGCCAGATGAGCCGGAATCTTCTTCTTTTTCCCTCCTTTCTCTTCCTTCTCCTTCTCAGCTGCGGCTGCGGCGGCTGCATCAGCCTTGGCCTTGGCCTCTGCAGCCTTCTCTAACTCGGTTTTTTGCGGAGGTGCTGGTGTAGTCGCCTTCTTCTTGGCAGCTTGTTCCTTCTTCCTCTGCTTCTCACGCTCTTTCTTCTCTCGTTCCTTCTCCTTCTTGGACTTGAGCCCGCCGTCTCCACCATCGTCGTCTTCAGCCGCGGGCTTCTCAGCAGGCTTCTTGCCACCTTTGCCCTTCTTTCCCGGCCCGGCAAAGTCTTGATCGTCCAAAGTGGCCTCTTCGGCCGCCTTGGCGCTCAGATCCACGGGTTCCGGAGCAGCAGGCGAGTCAGTCTGTGCAGGGTCTTCTCCCTCGACAAAGTCATTATCGATCTTTCCCTTCTTGGCTCGTTTGTTCTTGTTCTTCCGCAGGGCTGCTAGCAGTCCGCCCACCTCGCCCTCTTCCCCATCGGGAGCAGCGGCTGCAGCATCTTGGGCTGCTTCAGCATTTTTGGCATCTTCGGTCGCCTTAGCAATCGGGTCTACTGTCTCGCCCAGTTCATTTTCCCAGTCATCAGCGGCTTTCTTGCCACCCTTCTTCTTCGGAGCCATGATTGCTATGCAGAGTTCGTATTCGATGCGGCCGAAGCGTCAGGTTGATTGGTCTTTCTCTGTTCGAAGGAGGCGACATGAACGACAGGCCTCGGACAATCCAAAGACTGGGCGACTTGAAATAATCGTGCAAGAGAAAGGGTCAAATTGGTTAGCGGTAATAGTGGAGATGGGAGGACATGACTGCCTCTGGTAATTTAAAGTTGACAAATTCCGATGTGCTTGCTTGGCAAGTTTGCCACCTTGGTTGCCACAGACTGATAGACTGCGTCACATACACATATCACATCATATCATGTCACTGCCATACACACATCAGCTATCAGATCACATCATATCACTGCCATACACACATCAGCTATCACATCACATCATGTCACTGTCAGTCCCTGCTGGCCCTCTCATGCTGGCTCACTGTCAACTGTCAACTGTCCCTGCTGGCCCTCTTATGCTGGCTCCCAGCTCAGAATTCGCCTCAGCCAGATTATGACTGCACCAACAACATCGTCCCTGTCGTCGCCCACCAGGGGAATGGCCACTCTCCTCAGCTCTGCTAACCTTTCAGCCATCTCATCTGCTCTCTTTGCTGCTTCTTCCCCTTCCTCAGACCCTTCCTCAGTCTTGAGTTTCTTCACCCCAAGGAGATTCCGCAAACTCATGACTCCCTCCCCAACAAGGGCTGACAGAGCATCGCCATCAATCTGCGAGTACCCTGGCTTTCCCTTCCTCGCCATGACCGCCTGTCTCAGCTTCAGGGCAGTAGCAGCCTTGCTCTTGCCCCTCCTACTGCTACTGCCCTTCTTGTCTTCATACAGGTCCTGTAGCACGTTCAACAAGTCCCACTCCTCCTTGCGGAGCATGATAAACCTGTAGACGGTGCCATCAGCACTGCATCCGACAAAGCTGCTTCGCTGTCTGCCTTGGGCCAGGGTCGCCAATCCTTCTGTTTCTTCCACGACTCTCTCAAGGAACAGCGGAACAGTCGCATCGCAGACGGCTCTCATGTGCCCGCCTTGCTCGACATCCTCGCGCATGCATACCAGGGTTGTGCCTCTTTCACTCAGGCTTGTGACCAGTGCTCGCCTGCCCAAGAATGACTGAATAGAGAGTAGGTTGCGTGCCTGTCGATCTGATTCGAGTAGCACAAGTTGACCGTCCTGGCTCAGCTTGAACACCATCCAGCTGTGCTTCTTTGTCGCCACCATAATCTTGCCGCCGCCGGGGTTCACATCGATGGCTGAAATGGCAGATGGTAGATCAAAGGTCGAGGCCTCAGTCCACTGCCGCGCTTCAAAGTCAAAGGTGAACCGCTTCAACTGCTTCTCCGTGCCGACAAGAAGGTCCGACTCGCCCGAGATGGAAATGGCTGTGATGGCTTTGCCTGGTGTGCGCAGGATAAGATGCGGCTTCGAGTTTGCTGCACTGCTACCGCCCTTTTTGATTCGTGGGAGCGACAGACAGACAACTCGGCCCGTTGTAGTCTGAGCCTGGGATCTGGGGTCGGTACCTGTGGCATTGAGAGCGATGACGAGGAATTCAAAGTGCCGGCTGCCATCCGTCGGTCTGTAGGTGACCATGGGACCGATTCGCTCCTGCGCTTCACCCACCTTCACTGTCTGAGAGGCTTTGTACCTGGCTTGATCTGAGGTGCTTTCCTCGGCCAGCGTCTGCATGAACGTGATGAGCGGGCCGGATTGGTGGTCTGTGCCAACCACGAGCTGACCGAGGAAGTCAGAATAGATGGCATGCTTCGGGCTGCCTCGTGCTGGGTTGGCTTGCACAATTCCGCACGGTTGGGGGACGAGGGAAGAGAAGAGAATGGAGTCAGGGGTGGCGCTGATCAGGAGGTTGCTGATGTCGTTCAATGGATCTGAGCGCAACTGTTGGACCCGGCAGCTGGCATTGATGGCTGGGGGTGCTTTTGAGGGAGCTCCACGCTCGACAAAAAAGACGGGAGTGGTTGACATATCAGCACCTGCCGCGTTATTGTTGAGGGAGATACGCCTCACCAGACTGGTGCAGATAGCAAACGCCGCCGACGGCGAACTGGCATCTGTCAGTGCGCCGTCGGGTGACAGGACGATGCTGGTCAAGCCAAGTCGTTGAACCGATCTATCTTTGATAATTATACTCGTCTTCGAAGGCGTCTCCCCTTGGGCCCTGAGCTCAATGGATACCAGGTAGCCGCTTCGGAGTCCACAGAGCAGTAGGCCTATCGGACTTGAAGGATACGCCAGGAGACACATTGAAGACACTCTGAGATCTTCGATATTGCCGACCATCTTGGAGAGGTCAAGCTGAAGGAGATGGGTCAGTGTCAAATCTTGGGCGAGTAGGTAGGCGTTAATAATGCCTTCGTTGCTGCTCACAAACACCAAGTGTGAGTCAGCAAATGCAGCAGGATGCATGGAGATTGGCCGCGAGTCGAGCTCGATCGTAGTGGTGAAGATATCGTCATCCAGCGTGGTTTGACTCAGATCAATGGTCCCCAATGCGTATGCAGAGGATGTCTGATACGCCACGACAACAACACCCAGGCTGGCCACAATTTCAGCACACAACAGGCCTGGCGACTTGAAAGTGTGCGTCACGGGCTCAGAGTAATTGGAGAAGGCAAAGAGGTTGATGCACGAGCTTGTAATCTGCACAAAGACATCCTCACCCAGTCTTGCCGCTGACAGAGTCGGGCTGTTGAGTTCAAGTCCCGGGTAAGTGTCAGCATCGGCGTATTCAAAGTCTGTCGAGTCAATGTTGTAAATAACAAGGGAGGTATGCAGTGTGTGAGAGAAGAGGATGAGAAGAGTGCCGCGGCTTTCATCCTCAATAGTCCAGATGCGGTCGATGCTGGTTGAGTCTGAATGTTCCATGCTCCAGCCGACCTGTGCTTCAAGGCCGTGATGGATCTCGGCTACTGAGCCACGTCCATCTTTCTTTCCCGAACAAACAATCAGACGGCGCTCGGTGTGGAGGGAGGTGCTAGGTGTGGTTGATTTCAGCAGCAGTAGGTCGTTGAAAGGAGCCCAGTTGGGCAAAGATTGTATCAGAACTGGTGCCTCGCGCGGTGGCAAGTGGAAGACGCCTCCAGCACACATGCTGCCACCGACTATGAGGATATCGCCACCGCCAATATCTCGCGGCACAGGCATCATACAGACGGCCGTGTTGACATCCAGATTCAGGTGTCCGGCCGCAGTCGAACTCCTGGCACGGGTCTTGGGCTTGTGCTGTATCATGAAGCATTGCAGCAGACCATCTTCCCGTACCAACATGATGTCCTCGTTGGTTTTTCTGTAGTCGTAGTACCGACTGGGCTTTGCCCACTGCGACCATAGAAGCGGTCGAAGCGGCCGGTTTCCGTTTGCATCCTTTGTAGGCTGTGTGGGCAGCGGGTAGGGAGTGCGATGGACCTTGGAAGCGGTGACCTGGCCGTACAAGACAAGCTCGTTCTCTGTGACAAGGAAAAAAGAGGCCATGGCGCCACAAGGAATCAGCATGAGCGGCAAGCGATCCTCTGGTGCGAGGACTTGGCCACTGCATGGCATCGACGTGATATGGTGCAGCGGCATGTGGGTGTCCCAGCGATAGAGAAGCAGACTAGTTGTGCCTGCGTTGACCACCAACAGCAGCAGGATGACCTTGTCAGGGTCTTCGTCTGCACTGCGGAGGAAGTCCATCTTGATGACATGGCCGTCGACCTGGATGAAGCGCTGCTCGGCCCATGGCAGGAATGAGTGTGGCCGCGAAGGCTGCCAGCCGTCAATGGCAGACTTGATCTGTTGAAACGGATTCAATGAAGCCACGCCCACACAGCCCATCGAGGGGGCAAAGGCCAGGGCCCGCGAGTTCGGGTCGATGGCCAGGGTTTTGCAGAAGTTGCCGGGAAGATCACAGCCCGTGAGTATGGGACGCAGTGCCCATTGGAAGGTGCATGCACCGCTCGGCGCCTGTTGCACATAGACGAAGGCGAGCTCACAAGAGGCCAGGGCGAGAACAAGAATCTGGGCTGGATAGTCATCGGGCAGAGGCTTGCCCCCGATCACGTACTGCTCCTTTTCGACCGTCTGGTTGACGATCTGCTCAAGCACATCCACCTTCTCGACCTCGGTCGGCGCCGAGACAACGCCTGCTGCCAGGATGAGGGAGCGGAAGGCAAACCTGGTCGTCACATCGACCAAATGGGCCTCTGAGGTGGTCACAAATTCGCGGAGCTGGATCGAGTTGTCGCCAACGAAGACCATGTCGTTCCTGGCTGGACTGCGAAGCCTGGCGGGGAGAATCCATCTGGTCGTCGAGCTGCTGCTGACTGTGCGAGACAGGAAGGCGACCTCTGTGCGGGCAGGTAACGAGACCTCAGCAGGGCGGACTTGATCCATCACTGACCGTGGCGATAGTCAATGCCTCTTGGGCACAGCAAGATGGATGTCTAGCAAAGTGTCACTCGGAGGCACACGCCGATGGTCGACCAAAGCTGCCACGAGTCTGCTGCACGCCGATGGTTGACCAAAGCTGCCACGAGTCTGCTGCACGCCTCATCCTGGCCTGCCCTTTACCACGGGCGTGGCCCCGAACTCATATACGACCGTTGTCTGTCACTCAGCGGAAACGAGGAGACACGCATACGTACAGTCCGCCCGCACAATACCGCCTTTACACCGAGCACTCGAGGTTCGACAAGGGCCGACTTAGTTCTGAATCCTTCCAGGCAGACGGCTCTATTGGGACTGCAGGCCTGTGCAGAGAAAGAGCATTGGGCAGAGTTCAGGAATGGGCACGGCACTCCAATGGAGGCGAGGAGGGGGAATTTACAGGGTTCATCAAGGCGCCGACGGGTTCATCAAGCGAACCCATGTCTCTTCATCCAGCGCTTGTTTCAGTAATACCTCTTCTCACGCCATCAATCAGCACGGTGCGCGCGCCCTGGAGTGGTAAGATTTACCGCCTGGGACAGGGGAGCTCAGCCAGTCTCAACCCATTGCCCGGTGTTCGAGCGGTATTGTTTCCCAACCGGCACACTTGGCTCCTGCATTAGCTGTGTGACCTGTCACCGTCAGCAGCCAAAGCGTGCACCGGCAGTAACAACCCCGGACATGCCATTTGACATCTGTCATCTACAAGGTGGCCCTTTACTGGCCAATTAACATCCAGGCCAAAAGAGCGGCGACGTGCAGTAACACCTCGTTCATGCGCTAGGACCTCTTGGACCGCTCGTCAGTCCAAGTTGATCGAAGCATTCAGGTCAGCGGTTACGGTTACGCAGCGGCCATGGATGTGGCGGAGCATGGCGGGGAGAGGGAGGCGCAAAGACAGCAGCCAGACGACGATAGCGCGAAGCAGGCCGACAGGGAGAGACAGCAGTCAGACGACGACAGTGCGAAGCAGGCCGACAGGGACAGGGAGACGAAGAGGCAGGCCATCCTGGAGGCTTGCAACGACGGAGATCTGGCAAAGTTGGTCGACCTCGCCGACTCCGTTGGCGGTATCCTGGATGATGGGCTGCGCCAGAAGGCCTGTCAGTCCACCGTCCCGCCAACATGTAACTGCAATCTAAAGCTAACAGAGACCAAGGGCCCATTCTGCTGAGCTGTCCAGGGCCAGAAACAGGCCAGCTAGACGAGGACCAGTCCTGGCAAGCGAAACCTGCTCATCGAGACGAGGGCCAGGTGCGCCTGGACGTGGACAGAGCATTCGTCTATTATGCGAACGGTAAGCACTTTTCTGTTCCGCCGGCGGCCTGGGATCCAATCAGTGTGCTGAAGCCTTGCAGACGCGCCTGAGAAGGTCATGCAAGAGAGAAAACAGAGGCTGTTCTGGCTGATTGCCGGTGTGCTGAGGAGACATCCCATGTTATGCTACTTCCAGGGATACCACGACATTGCTCAGGTTATGATGCTCGTGCTTGGACCAGACCATACTGGCACAGCTCTTGACCGTCTCTCCTTGTGCCGCATCCGCGACTACATGCTTCCCTCTCTTACACCTGCCCTCCAGCACCTTCAGCTGGTCCCCGCCATTTTGAAGGCAGCCGACAAGGAACTAGCAGCCCATCTGTCGATGCCGCATGCGAACTATGCGCTGCCATCCGCCCTGACGCTATACGCCCACGATATCCAGGCGTACCACGATATTGCTCGCTTGTTCGATTTTCTACTAGCTCACCAGCCTGTTGTCAGCCTCTACCTGTTTGCGGCCATCATCCTATCACGTCGACAGAGCTTACTGGCTATTCCCCCAGACGATACCGACATGCTATTCTTTACCCTCCAAAAGCTGCCCCAGCCACTCGACCTGGAGTCGTTCATCCAGGAGAGCTTGCGTCTCTTCAGGCAGCATCCGCCCGAGTCCTTAGCCGGAAGCGCATGGCGGCAGCTTTCGCAGGAGAGCGTGTTGAAAACCTCACGCTCTATCACGCCACCGCAAAGCCTCGAGTCTGCCGAGCGGAGCTTCGAAAAGCAGGCCCGGGAGGTTGCGTGGCAGGAGGCCAAGCAGAAAGCACTGCGTAGCGCCTTCAGGCATCGAAGACTGGTTGCCTCAACCGCATTGGCGGTGGCCATGGGAGCGGTGTCGATTTGGCTCAGGAGATCAGGCAACGACCGGGTCCTGGTCTCCTTGGTTCTTTCCGCCTTTGGCATGATCAGAAGCATTTGAGGCCGTGTGATTGTGACACTATTCAACAGAAGGAGGCGCAGGTGCCCAACCACAGTCACCCATCAGCCAGTAGCATTGACCGATTGAGGGCATCGAGGAAAGTCCCAGACATTCCTTCCCATCAACCCTGGAGATACACCACATGGTGAAGACAGCTGTCATGTTGCTTCGTGTAACGGGTGACGAAGGACGATGAAAGAAATACGAGGAAACAAGCAACAAGAAGAAGAAGCTTGGCGCCGCCGCCGCATTGAAACAGGCCAGGTAAAACGGCTGTACTGTACAGTATCGTATCATCGTATCATTGTATCATCCCATCACCCACCGTCACCCATCACTTCCTCTCCCACGCTTGCACTTCTCAAACACATCTGCCGCCTGAGGAATCACCGCCCAATTCGCACTAAGATGGCCAACCGGGGCTACGACGTTGTTGTTGATGTCGACCAGGAGGTACACATCCCATCCATGTCTCAAATCCCTCCCTTGGGCGACGACGCCACCTTGCATCCAGCGCCATGCGGTGTGTGCAGAGTAAGCAGTCTTGCTGACCTTGGCCTTGTACAGGGCGACTTGGGCCACACAGACCTCCGGGACGACGACCTTGAATTCCATGACTCTGGTACAGACCGTCCCCCTCCCCCCCCCAGCGATATGACGCACACGCGTATGCGTGTCTCTGCTAGACAAAAACCATCTAACCACCGCGCGCGCGTGCAGACTTCACCAACCCCCCATCGAGCCGCAAAGTGGTTACGGACAATGCGCCCTTTCTCTCGTCGGCGACGAACCCGTCGAAGCTGCCCAACGACTCGTCGGCAGCCGGCACGAAGCACATGCTCTGGTCGCTGTCCTTCTATGCGCAGTTCTTCGACGTCGACACGTCGACGGTGCTGCACCGCTGCCGCACCGCCCTGATCCCCTTCCTGCCCAACACGCCGCCCTTTCTCGACACGCTCGACGGCAACCCGGACCTGTACGGGCCGTTTTGGATTGCCACCACCGTCGTCGTCATCCTCTTCCTCACCGGCACAATCAGCCACAAGCTGGCCACGGAGAAGAAGCAGCACTTTGAATATGACTTCAAGCTGCTCTCGGGCGCTGCCGGCTTGGTTTATGGCTACACCTTGTTCGTGCCCCTCGGCCTCTGGGCCGCCCTGCGCTGGTTCGGCGCCCAGTCGCTCGAGCTCGTCGAGTGCTGGGCCTTGTACGGCTATGGCAATCTCTTCTGGATCGCTGTCGCCCTGTTGTCATGGAGTCCGCTTGACGGGCTCAACTATGCCCTTGTCGCTGCCGGCTATGCCATCAGCGTCTTCTTCCTCTTCAAGAACCTCTATCCCGTCATCAGCGTTACCGACAAGAAGACCAGCCAGGTTCTCTTGCTGGTTGTCGTCTTGTTGCATGCCGGCTTGGCTATTGCCATCAAGATCTTGTTCTTCAGCCACAAGAGCCCCGCAAAGAAGGACCAGGACACTGGTGCAGACGGCAAGATGTTACTGTTTTAAAAATATATACTAGTTTTCGACACTCAAAAATCAGGGTTGGCAGGGCATGTAATGCAGTTTTGGTTTTGGCCTCAGATGGCTTTTTCGGCGGACAGGAAACACAACTTGTACACATGGAAAATCCCCAATTCTCTTGTTTTGCTGAGACTGGTATGCTTGGATGACTCTGTCTATCGCGGCATATCAACCACTTGCGGCGCGCGCCATGTCCTTTCCGTTTGACAGACTTTTGCAATTGTGCCTTGGTCTCTCTGAACTCCACGCCACCCCAATCTCAGCGTGCTGCTACACGTGCTCCTCCCCCGTAGTCTAATGGCAACCACAGACAAGGAGTCCTTCCTCTGCCACAAGCACAATATGCTCGTTTACTTGAGCTTCTTCTTTGGCCGCAGCTGGTTGGTGTGTCCGCACTTCTTCTTCCGGCAGTTGGTCGCTCGCGGTGGCAGGCGGGCGTAGCACTTTCGGCAGATCATCTTCTCGCAGTTGTACTTGGATGCCAGCGCCTTGAGAGACGGCTCGATGATACCACCACGCAGACGAAGGACAAGGTGGAGAGTGGATTCCTACAATAACAGGTCCTCGTTAGATCTCTTCTGGTTATAGATGGGTGGGGTGCTTGAGGATATCTTATCGGGTGTGTTCGCGTTCATGCTCGTGCTCGTGTGCGGTGTGACCAACCTTCTGAATGTTGTAGTCGCTCAGCGTGCGGCCATCCTCAAGCTGCTTGCCCGCAAAGATGAGACGCTGCTGGTCCGGAGGAATGCCTTCCTTGTCCTGGATCTTTGACTTGACATTGTCGATTGTGTCGCTCGACTCCACCTCGAGGGTGATAGTCTTGCCCGTGAGCGTCTTAACGAAGCTGCATAGTGAAAAGAAAAAATTCGTCAGTAAAAACCATCCGACCAAGCAATCATATTGACATGGGGGGGGTTGAGGCTTTTCGATGAGGCAGGGTAGAATGCACGGCGGGATCGGGTCGCTTACATCTGCACTGTTGAAATTGTTAGCTGCGATGGACAGAGGAGAGTGTGGGCATGGTGAGACTTCTTACTGTTGGCAGGACCTTCTAGGCGAACTTTCTGGCTTGTCCGTTACGATCAAGGCAAAATGGATGGAAGTGTCGCATTATCGAGGAATTGCCGCACAGTGCCAAGACACGGCCAAGATTTTGTGGGCCGCTGTCACCTGACAGCCTAGACAAACATGCCAAGCTGACTTTTGCATATTCCACTTCTGAAATGCTTACCCTTAACAAGTCACTATAACTCTTCATTTTCCCTCGTCTGCTTATACAGCCAGGAATTCGGTTTTGGCAGTTTCATCTAAATATGACCGGAACTATTAAAGTTGCAGGAAACTTCATGGCCTTTAGAATCAGTGATTTGTACAGATAGCATCAAGTGTGGTATTAGGACCGACGACAAGGCATAAGGCCACCTGAACGCGCTCTACCAGGCGAAAGCTTCCTCGTGAAGATCTACCAAAGTCCCACGTCCGACCGTTGTGACCACAGCTTTCCTAATGTCATCCGCCATCCTAGAGGGCGCGCAAGTCAGCACCGCCAGTCTTCCTTGCCCCACAGCACTGGATTGCTCTTGCAATAGATGACTGATGTCTATCCGAGTGCTTTCGTTCCCTTCACTGGTGTTTTCTGTCCAGAAGGTTCTGAAATCTACTCCCAAATCGCCAACATCCGGGGGTAGAAGGGACTGCACTGCCGTGACCAGGGACTTCTCCCGCACTGCCCAGCAGACCACCAACGGCACGGCCCTTTTAGCCAGCTTTCCATCTTGATGGACAGGCCTAGTCCGGGCCTGCTCGATATGTGCTTGAATGTGGCCCAATATTCCTGTAATGCCGATGCCGCCGGCAAAACACAAGATTGAATCTGCTCGGTGGAGGTCAGGGGTGGAACCATATGTGCCTTCGAAGAAAACAGGAAGTTTAATAGGCCCATTGGCAGCATGGCTGAGTAGGAAGTCTCGAAGCCGCAAAGTTTTGCCAGCGGAAGCTCTAATGAGAATGGTAACGCTTTGCCCAGATCGAGATAAAGATTCATGATGATCTTCGGCTCTGCTGAGGTCGGAGTTGACTTGGCGTTTTTCAATAGTTGCAAGATTCTTCCCAGGGCCGACGTCGCTGACTCCAACGGAACTTGGGGTAGGCTGTGGTGCTCCAGGAGTCCAGGCAGCGATGGAAAATGGATGTGACTCGTAAGGTTTCCCCACAGTCGGGAAGTACAGGAATGCGTACTCGCCCGGCTTAAACTTGTAATTGGTGCGCAGAGGGACGGTGAGCTTGACAAACACATTTCCTGGAAGAAGTTCCGCAGTCGCACTTGTGGCACGCCATGATCTGTGGAACGCGACGATTCGTATCAGGCGTGCCAGGCGATCGCCACCCCAGAAGGCAAAGGCAATATAAAGGTAGACTTCGTAGCCCCAGTTTTTTCCATATCGTTCAATGATATGGTACCAACAGCCTATCAGAAATAGGATTGCAGACGCAATATGCACCACCAGGAACAGCTCATACTGCCACTTGCGCAACGGGAGAATGGCGAATGCGACAATGAGAGCCATAATGACAGTTGCAATAATACCCCACCAGTAGTAGGGTTTCGCTGCTTCGGTTGAGTATGCGGTATAGCCTCCGTCCCAAAAGTATGTCAAAGTAAACAAAATTGAATGAATAATGGCTTGAATGGTAGAGAGGCGCATTGCCCAACGATGAAAGGCTATGCATGAGTTGTAACTGAAGCGGGCAAAAATCATTATGGGGTTATTGCGTGCGGAGAATAATATGGCAATGGCGAAATTGGCGAAGCTGAGGACGCCAGTGCGGTTGGCAAAGTAGGCGGCGACCTGTTTGTTGGCAATCGATTCATCAATACCGTGCCATGGATTTCGGGCCGGAAGCAGGGAGAAAACGATGTTGAGGATGGATAAGGCCAGTATAACCGCGGTCAGTGGGCGGGACGTGAGGTAGCCAAAGTCATATGGCAGCGGTGTTAAATGTCGGTAGCCTAGTAACGCAGGGAGAACTAATGTTCGAGATATTCCGATCGATATAGATCGAGAAAGGATTGAGCTGTGAAGTCTCTGGTGTATGAACCGAAGTATGCCAACAATGATACCAAAGGCAACAGGCACGATCAGGAGAATGACACTGTGAAGAAAAGGGATTAGCACGGCAGACCCAACTTGGACATTCATCGAGGGGGAGCACAAACCCAAAGTTAGTATGCCAGTCTTCTTCGTACTGCCATTCCTGGTAGGATAGAATTTTAACACGATACAACTCAGGATTGACTCGGGTTGTCTCATTCAACCAAACGGTGTCCTTGGCAAGCTCGACAGTCGGCGTTCCATCCGGAATCCAATCTGTATATTGCGAAGGGGCACTGTCTGAGTATGTGTCCCAACAAGCTTGAATGTCACCCTCGTCCAGGCCACGCTGCGGGCATTCTTGCTGGAAGCAGTAGGCCACAGAATGAAGCCAAGGCGAATTGGACGCCCTGCAATCTGCAGATGTGGTACCTACATCGTCCAGGATGGTGGTGCAGTTGAGGAAGAGCTTGGAGAAGGAGTCATGGCAGGCATTGCAGCAGAATGGCCGGTACATGTTGATACCCATGCCAATGAGACCATGTTTGGCCACTGCACTGGTCACGAACAAGTGCCAGGCAGCGATGCTGAAGGATATTGTCTTCAACCAAGGGTTCATCATTGTGTAAGAGTATTCAACACAGGTGATAAGCTAGAAGGAGTATTTGCCCACGCCATCCTCAGGAAGTTTGGGTCTCCCATCTTTTAAGATATTATGGCCATATCAGGCGATGTAACTTGGGTCCCACAATGGATGTGTTGCCCATGGTCCGGCTTTGAGGATCGGTAGCAGGGAGACAAAAGCTCGAGTCGTTAAGAAGTCGCCTGCTTACTTCCGCGTTCAAAAGCACATGATCCCATTGGCTAGCCGGCGGGATGGAGTGGCCTCGCATGGGATGGAGGAGAATGGTGCGAGATGGTGCCAGACCTGACTCGATTAGGTCATATAGAGCTAGTCCCAATGAGCATGCCAAGACGTCGCTCAAACACACACTCCATCGAAGGTCGGATGAGATAAACTAAGTTGGTGAAAGCGTCTGCAAACGCCTGGATACCAGGTTGATGGAAGACCTCAACACGTGGTGGGTGGAGCAAAGTATTCACAGGCAACGCAACGGCTTCGGCGTCGCTACTGATGATTGTTGATGCCTGGGTTGTCTTCAAAAGTGCTGTTTCGCTCATTCACTAGATTGCTTGATGGAGATTCCTGATGGACACAGTTAGTGCTGAAGTATCAGTCTCAACCGCCCCTTGGAAGTGTGATTTGTGAACTGGAGAAGAGCCGAGATCTGGGTTCTGGATCCCAATCTCTCCCGCCAATTCCTGGTTCCAAGGACTTGGTTGCAATGCTACCGCATTCCGAAGTCTTCCACCTTGCTATTCTGTGACTAGACTGTCTAGTCACCCGCTGATCATTGCTGGATCAACAGTGTCGATCAAGCACTATAACAATCTAAAGATTAATTGAACATGACTGATTGGAGCAATATGTCAAAACATGTCAGAATAACTGTTGGACCAGCAATTGGACGCCAACTAATCTGATGGCGACGGTCTGCTATTGCTCTCAGGGCCTTCAAATGGCAGGGTTTTGGAGAGCGAGTCTGTGGGAAAGTCGACATCATGGTAACGGAGTCCAACTTTGCTCATGGCAGGAATATACCAGCATTGAACTCACTATTTCAGTTGCCATTCAGATGAGGTTCCAATTGTAGCAGAGAACCAGAAATCACGTCGAGCAATAAGTCGGGGTTCAAACCCAAATGCAACCGCAAGGGGAAAAACAGCAGGCCCCAAGATGGATGTAAGATGGGTAGAAGAGGTCGCTGGGGTGAGAAAGCTGCCCGGCTTACAGATGAGAATATGTGTACGCTATCACAGTTGACAGATCTTGTACGAGACTTGTGATGGTCACAGTAGAATTTTGCGTGATTGCGAGTGTCTGCTCTAACTAGATCAGGCTAGTACTATGTTAGAGTTGTGAATTGGGACAAATATGCCAAGCCCAATCTTGATCAAATTCTAAAGCGATTGGTATGTGATTGGTATGCTGTGGACAGGTCAGCCTCTGCTATTTCGGCGCTGTTCACCCATCGGAAAATGCATGTAGAGGCTGAACATGAGACTGGTACCAGAAGGAGCCGGGTTATCATGATTGCCATAGACCATAGATCGCTGGCGGTCAAATTGCGGACAATATCGCGAGGGAGTTGCGAGACTCGAGAAAACATTCAGGTAATCAAGCGACGTTGTCATACCCGTGTGAATTGTTTTCTCTTCTCAGCACAATACGCGTATATTTACCTGGACGACTAGGAGGTATTCCCAGATGGGAAAAGCGCCAGAAATTGCCCAGATTGCCAAGAAGAATTAATTTAGAACTAGCTTCGTCGAGCTAACCCTGTTTGTTCTCTCTTGACGCTGTCTCTCCTTCACATGACTGAACCGGGCTAGCACGGTCTTTGAGGACCATGAGTCAACCCCTCCTTTGCAAACGATTTAAACCCCCTTTGACCCGTATACATTCTCTCTTTCATCGGTAAGCCTATCTATCTCAATCCAACGAGAAAAAGATGCCTCCAAAGCCGCAAACGTTTTATGTTGTGCTCTTTCCTGGCTTCCAGCTGCTGGATCTTGCTGGGCCACTGGACATACTCAACATACTGTCACTCAGAGAAGAAGATGGAGGAGGCAACATCTCACTGAAGTTTGTGTCCGAGTCCACAGCGCCAGTGCCGACCAAGGCGATTCCTCCAGTGGGTGCGGATTACGAGTACTACCTCCCTGAGGCAGGAGGCCGGCCGAGGAACAAAGCATTCAACCAGTATCTGGTCCCGGACACGACCTATGAAGAGCTGCTGCACAAGGCTGAAAGCGGGGAGGAAACCGTGGATGCCGTCCTGATTCCCGGCGGGGCTGGGACACGCATGCAGCGCAAGCACCAAGACGGCCGGGTCAGCCGTGTGTGCGAGGAGTTGATCGAGTGGCTGCCCAAGATCGGCCCGCATGTACGCACCGCCATTCTCACCGTGTGCACGGGCAGTCTTGTTCTGGCTCAGGCCGGGCTGCTGGATGGCCGGAGGGCAACGACGAACATGCTCAAGTATGATGTTGTCGTGCCAGAACGACCGCAGGTCAAATGGATCAAGGGTGCCAGGTGGATTAGGTCTGGTGAGGAAGATGCGGACAAGGCCGGGGCGAAATATGGCTTGGAGCTGTGGTCTTCGGCTGGGATCAGCGCGGGCATGGATCTCACCTTGGCCTTTGTCGCCGAGTATTTTGGTGGTATCGAGGT
Source organism: Chaetothyriales sp. CBS 134920 (assembly GCA_003693665.1). Lineage (NCBI taxonomy): Eukaryota > Fungi > Ascomycota > Eurotiomycetes > Chaetothyriales > Domatiomycetaceae > Domatiomyces > Domatiomyces catenatus. The sequence goes on from QQSL01000058.1 coordinate 45,730, forward strand.
GAGCAGGGATATTGCCAAGTCACTGGAGTACGACTGGTCAGAGCCGAAAGAGGCCGAGATTTGCAAGTTCTATGGTCGGTACTTTGGTGTTGAGTAGAAGAGGATTAGATTTTATCCTAGTGAGAAACCTGCTTCTAACCTCATACTCTATGTAGAGGCGGGCAAGGACTCGGAGAGCAGAAGGCGAGTGAGAGAAACCTGCTTCTAACCTCATACTCTATGTAGAGGCGGGCAAGGACTCAGAGAGCAGAAGGCGAGTGAGAGATAGATTGGGAAAAGGGCAACTACTGCTGTCGCGCGCTCTCTGTCTGATCATATCTAACCGGACGAGGGCAACTACTGCTGTCGCGCGCTCTCTGTCTGATCATATCTAACCGGACGGTTTCCAACATCCGCGATGGCGCAGACCTGCTCCGCGACCGCGGGGTGCACCTTCTTGCGCAGGTACGCAGCCACCAAATCTTGCCCATTTGTAGCGGTTCCCGATGACCAAAACCTGCCAGACTCATCGACGACCCACCTCCTGTCAGTGGTCCAGTTGACTTTGGGGAAGGTCTTCCTCAGATAGGTCTCGACGAGCACGCGAGAACCGGTGGCGGTCTTGCCGTCAAGAATGCCAGTTTGGGCAGCCAAGGCAGCACCGCTGCAGATGGTGATAATGTCAACCGTGCCCGTGTTGGCATGGTTGCGGACGAACTCAGCCGTGGCCGGGGATGGCGGGAACTGGGGGTCTTGACCCGGGATGACGAGGATGTCAAGCTTGCCGGGTGCCACAAACGGACTGGTAATGTCGGCGGTGAGCTGCATGCTGAGCTTTGCACTGGTTCTGATCAGAGTGATTTGTTCGGGAGCGGCAAATGCACGGTTGGTGTGGAGCCCAAGCGGTGCCTCCACGGGAGCCTGGACATTCTCGGAAATGTAGTGGATGTTGACTTCGTCCAGGCCCAGCTCGGCAATAGACTGAGATCCTTCGCCTGTACGCAGATAGAACTTCTCCGTCATGGCAAAGAGGTCTATAGCACCTAGGTCGAGGATCTGAGTGGTGGTGGCGATGAGCACCCCAATGTTGAGCTTGGTCAGTTGTGCCATGTTTGTGCTGTGGTATGTTAATGGTAGTTCAGATAGACCAAAATGGCGGTGTTTCGTAAATGGCTGTGTTTCGTTTCCTGGAACAGAGGGAGTGAAAAAATGAAGATTAACCGATCATGTCAATCGTCCCTTCCCGTGTCTCGGAGGGAACTCCAGGAAATAGGGAAGGTGCGCGGTATTTGAGAGCGTGGGGCGCTGATGTCCGAATTAGGAAAGCTTTCCTATTACAGCATAGTAGCAGGCAGTAAACTGGAGAAGTGGCCGCTTTAATTCGGGTATGCCATTGGCCCAAAGCAACATCAGGAGACTCTCCTCGCTTGTAATAGTGCAGCGCCAGAGGGAAACCGACAGCGACAAAGAGGGTTCTCGATTCAAATTCGGCACACTGGTGTGGTTGGTGGTTGGTCGGTTGGTTGGCAGCCCACGTCCTGAATGACCCAGTTCAATCATGAACTCTCAGGGTAGAAACTTTTGGTGCAGGAGTGGCCAATACGCAACATCTCTGGTGGGTCAAGAACGATAGTGCCTGCCCTGGTCGAACTGTAAACACCACAATCGGTGCTGCAATATCAGATTGCCTGGTTTTATGCATTTATGATTTGATTTCAGGACTTACATGTAGGCTTTATCTCCCTTCAGCTCCACTTTCACACGTGTTGTACATTAACTTAACTCGGCGCTAAGTCATTTAGAGTTAGGGTGTGGAAGGGGACAGGAAAAGATATCCGGCGATCGCCAACGAACAATGATGCCATCGACAGCTCCCAATCTTTGACTGGATAAGTAATTAATAAGTGGTGCCTACTGTTCGCAATCGGGGCCTGCGACGATGGCCGCCTCTCTGCGCTCCTCCTCCTCTCTCCTCCCCATCGTCCTCCGTCGCGGCGCTATACCGCGAACTGCATCTAAACCGTCGTTGGATGTGCTCAGCCGTGGCTATTCGACCTCGGGATATAGACTAGCGCCCCGCGTGGGTGTGAAGCTGCGCTCGTCCGACGATATGACCGCGTACCATACCCGGGTGTCGACGGCCCAAGGCACGGTGACGTCGCTGGTGGGTGCAATCGGCAACACGCCACTGATCGAGCTGTCGTCCCTGTCCAAGGAAACGGGGTGCAGAATTCTGGGAAAAGCCGAGTTCCAAAACCCGGGCGGGAGCGTCAAGGACCGTGCCGCTCTGTATGTGGTGAAAGATGCGGAGGAGCGGGGCCTGCTGCGACCTGGCGGCACAGTGGTGGAGGGCACGGCTGGCAACACAGGCATCGGGCTGGCGCACGTGTGCCGCAGCCGCGGGTACAAGCTAGTGATCTACATGCCCAACACGCAGTCGCAGGGCAAGATCGATCTGCTGCGGCTGCTGGGCGCAGAGGTGTACCCCGTGCCGGCAGTGGCGTGGGAGAAGCCGGAAAACTACAACTGGCAGGCCAAGCGCCATGCCGAGCGCGTCGCCGCCGAGGACCCTGAACGTGGCGCTGTGTGGACGAACCAGTTTGACAATGTGGCCAACAGACTCGCACATATCGAGACTACTGGGCCAGAAATATGGGCCCAAACCGGTGGCAAGATTGATGCCTTTACCTGCAGCACCGGCACTGGAGGCACCTTGGCCGGCACTACTAGATATCTCAAGGACATCAGCGGTGGCAAGGTCAAGTCCTTCTTGGCCGATCCGCCGGGCAGCGTGCTCTACTCTTACATCTCCAGCGGTGGCAAGTTGAAGGAGCGACAGGGAGGAAGTATCACCGAGGGTATCGGCCAGGGCAGGGTGACGGACAATCTGAAGAACGAGGTTGCCGAGTTGGACGGCGCTGTATTTATCAGCGACGAGAAGACTATCGAGATGGTATACCGCTGTTTGGATGAGGAAGGCCTGTACCTGGGCGCGAGCAGTGCGCTCAACGTGGTGGCGGCCAAGGAAGTCGCGCAGGAACTCGGCAGGGGCCATACTGTGGTGACCATTCTGGCCGACGGCGCATATCGGTATGCAGACCGTCTGTTTAGCGAGACGTGGCTGAAGAGTAAGGGGCTGCGAGATGCGATCCCCCAGCACCTGGAGAAGTACATTGTGCTGCCGTAGATGTAATATTATAAGTTACAAGCTTGGCCATCTGTGTAATAGTAGAAGTGAGCACAAGCCAGACCACACATGTGACACTGTAACGGGCAGAGTGCCGAGTACGTTCCTGTCGACGTGGCGCCAGTGATGTGCTGCCGCCAAGACCGGAGACATTCCAATATTCACCTTCCAACAGGACAATCTTCACCTTCCAACAGGACAGTCTTCACCTTCCAACACTGTCTCAACCAGAACTTGGCCAGTAAGAAAACCAGCAACAAACGCAGTCAGCCAGATCTCGAGATTAAGACCTCGAACCAAGGACTTCAGTCCCAGACTGTCAATATCACATCCGACCATGTCCTCTCATTTATACATCAACAACCACTCCAACTCGGACAGGTCCAACTCCGACGACAACTCTGACGACGACGACGACTACGACGATCTCACCAGCAGCCTGCCGTTCCCGAAGCCGCTGCCCCGCAGCGCCTTCCTCAACCCGGACTTTGACGCAGCCGACTTCCTCGCCAACCTGACGTCGCGCTTCCAAACGCTGGACGACCTGCAGACGGAGCTGCGGCAGCTGAGCACGACGATCCAGACCGAGCTTGTCGATCTGGTCAACGACCACTACGAGGAGTTTCTCAGCCTCGGCGGCAGTCTCAGCGGCGGCGACGAGCAGGTCGAGGAGCTCCGGCTGGGCCTGATGGGCGTCGAGCGGGAGCTGGCTGCGCTCAAGGAGCGCGTTGTCGGCGAGCGCGATCGTCTGGCGGCCGCTATGGAGGCGAAGCGCGAGGTTGTGCGCGAGGCCAATGTCGGGCGGCGGCTGCTGGCTGTCGACAGGTTGCTGGCCGAGCTTGAGCTTGGCCTGGGGATTGTGAGGGGCGCGGAGGAGAAGAAGGGTGGGGGCGGCGAGGGGGCGCGGGAGAAGAAGGCCAAGAAGGGTGCGGAGGCGGAGGAAGACGACGTTGAAGAAGGGCGGACTGGTCTGAGGCCGAATGGGGAGAGTGTGGCCAAGTGGGGAGATGAATGGACGCGCGAGGAGGATGTGAATGTGGACAATTTAGATCTGGATTTAGAAGAAGAAGAAGATGATGATGATGATGATGACGACGACAAAGATGATGAGGAGGGCGAAAGCTACAAGCCGCCGCTGCGGCTGACCAGACTGGTCGAGCACTGGCTGGGGATCAAGCATCTGCTCGCAACCTTTGATCCTCACCATCCCTTTCTAGCGGCTGAGCAGACGCGGCTGAGGCGTGTCAACGACACAGTCCTGCGGGAGATTGATGCTGCCATCAGGGCACAGACGGAGGTCAAGGCGAAGCAGAGACTGTTACAGCTCAGGAGAGAGATCGAGGACTGAAGATTGATCGCTTGGCCGATATACGATCTACCTAGTGCTGCAGACGGAGGTCAAGGCGAAGCAGAGATTGAAGACTGAAGATTGATCGCTTGGCCGATATACGATCTACCTAGTGCTGCAGACGGAGGTCAAGGCGAAGCAGAGATTGAAGACTGAAGATTGATCGCTTGGCCGATATACGATCTACCTAGTGCTGCAGACGGAGGTCAAGGCGAAGCAGAGATTGAAGACTGAAGATTGATCGCTTGGCCGATATACGATCTACCTAGTGCTGCAGACGGAGGTCAAGGCGAAGCAGAGATTGAAGACTGAAGATTGATCGCTTGGCCGATATACGATCTACCTAGTGCTGCAGACGGAGGTCAAGGCGAAGCAGAGATTGAAGACTGAAGATTGATCGCTTGGCCGATATACAGATCTACCTAGTGCTACAGCATTGAATCTTGTGCAGTGAATCTTGTGCAGGGAACGCTCAGCCCAGCTATCCTGCGAGTTGTGCCGTCGGCAGGCTTGTTGCACTCTTGAAAGTGCCGTTCAACGAGAAGCCAGGCCCGTTGGTCGAGCTGAGCACCACTTCGTCCACCAGCTTGATGGCCTCGTCCGGCAGGCTGGCCGCGTCTGACTTGAGCCGGTCGATAGCGGCCTTTAAATTATCCCTCAGCATCTCAGGGCTAAATGCAAGCTGGCCAATGGCCATCCTGACGACGCCAAACTTTTCCTTGTACAACGCTCCCCCAATCAATTCGCGGAACAGGGCCTTGGGGTGTTCGGTGATCGTGCCGTTCTTTGGATTCGGCATCAAGCCCTTGGGGCCGAGGATGCGCGGCAGGCCCTCCTTGGCCAGTCTCTGCATGCTGGCAGGATGTGCAAAGCAGCGGTCGAAGCTGATGGTGCCGGCCTTGATCTGCTGGATCACCTCGTCCTCGCCCACATACGACGCACCTGCCTCGCGGGCGTCGCTGGCTGCCTTGCTATCATCTGGGCAGATGTAGCAGAACTTGAGGTCTGTTTTCACCGGGTACGGCAGCTGCATTTGGTTCTGGCGGATGACAGGCCCGTTCTTCCTCGTGCGGAATTTGACGTGGACTTCGTATTTGGACGAGGTAGGTGATTTGCCCACTTCGAATGCTCTCAGGTACCGCACCGCGTCACACAGCGAGAACTGCTCCATGTCGTTGAGGTTGTATGTCTTGAAGAAGGGGTTGCGCTTGCGTCGCTTCTTGAGCTTCTCCTGTTGGGCTTTGGCCTTGTTGATCTTGGCTGCTTCGAGCGCGGGCGAGGTCGAAAAGGAGCGGAGGGATAGGGGGACGGCAAAGGCAGTTTGCAGCGGCGGCATTGATGCCCGAGCCGATGCCCGGCATATTGACGGCGTGGCCATGGCGAGAACGAGTATGCGTGTTGGCGATGGAGGAAGTGGTAAGAGAGGAAGTGCGATATATTAGGGTTAGGGTAGAGAAACCAAGCCAGGCGAGAACTACAGCCAATCATAATGCGCAAGGCTCCGCACACAGTCGCACAGCCTTGTCGACCGTTAGTCATTACACAAAAATTGAATAGACTGGAACTCTCTCCATTACTTACGATAAAGATGCCTCCGAAAGAAAAAAAGGCGCCCAAGGTGGCCAAGCTCAACCTACAGGAAGCAGACAAAGCACCTGTAGTGACCAGGTTCCCACCCGAGCCATCTGGATATTTGCACATTGGCCACTCCAAGGCTGCCCTGCTCAACGACTACTTCGCCCATGAGCAGTATCCAGGTGGCAAGCTGATTCTCCGGTTTGACGACACCAACACTGAGAAGGAGAACGAAGAGTTCCAGGATGCCATCCGCGAGGATGTTGCCCTGCTGGGAATCAAGCCCGACGTCATCTCATACACGTCCGACTACTTTGAGCAGATCGACAAGTACTGTGTACAGATCATCACAGAGGGCAAGGCCTATGCCGATGACACCGACGCCGAGACCATGAGCAAGCAGCGTCTGGCGCGTGAGCCGAGTGTGCACCGTGACGACTCGGTCGAGGACAATCTGGCCCGCTACGAGGAGATGAAGAAGGGCACCGACGAGGGCCGGCGATGGTGCATCCGGGCCAAGATCTCGTATGCTAACAACAATGCCTCGCTCCGAGACCCTGTCATCGTCCGCTGCCCCAAGCAACAAAAGCCGCATCACCGCACCGGCGACAAGTACAAGGCATATCCAACGTACCAGTTTGCCTGCCCAATTGTTGACTCGCTTGAGGGCGTTACCCATGCGCTGCGCACAACTGAATATAACGACCAGGACGCGCAGTACAAGTGGATTCTCAAGGCCCTGGGTCTGCGTTCGCCCTTTATCTGGACCTTTTCCAAGATCCAATTTGTGCGCACGCTCATGTCCAAGCGTAAGCTGACCAAGATGGTCGATGCCGGCAGGGTATCTGGGTGGGATGACCCTCGCCTGCCAACAGTGCGAGGAATCCGACGCCGAGGCATGACTGTGCAAGGACTGCGCGATTTCATGGTCAGCCAAGGACCCAGCAAGAATGTGGTCAATATGGACTGGCACACCATCTGGACGATTAACAAGAAGGTGATTGATGAAAAGGCATCCCGATTCACAGCCATCGACGAGGCCCATGTGAGGTGCAAGATCAACGGGCTGCCGCAGCCGGGGCCGTACACCGAGTTGAAGCCGAGACATGCCAAGTACCCGCTCGGCGACAAGAAGGTGGTGTACAGTGAGAACATCATTGTCGAGCAGGAAGACGCACGCACGTTTGCCAAGGGCGAAGAGATCACACTGATGAACTGGGGCAATGCGATCGTCAAGGACATCACCTACGAGTCGACCAAGGATGCGGCCAACGTGAGCGAGGGTGTCAAGGCGCTGGGCAATGTTGCCTCGATCGAGTTTGACCTGCACCTGGAGGGAGACTTCAAGGCAACGAAGAAGAAGGTCACATGGCTGTCGACTGACCAAGACCTTGTGCCGGTGCAGCTCCACGACTTTGACCACCTGCTCAACAAGGACAAGCTAAGCGAGGAGGAAGAGGCGCATTGGGAGGACTTCCTCACCCCTGTCACGGATGTGAAGACCGAGGCCCTGGCTGATTCCAATGTCTGGGATGTCAAGACGGATGAGGTGCTGCAGTTTGATCGCAAGGGCTACTACCGTTGCGACCGTGCTGCCACTGGTGATGCTCCAGCCGTATTCTTCAAGATTCCGACTGGCAAGGAGTAGCAAGAGTGCGACCAGCAAGAGTGCGACCAGCAAGAGTCCGACCAGCAAGAGTCCGACCAGCAAGAGTCCGACCAGCAAGAGTCCGACTAGCAAGGAGTAGAGTAGGAATGCAGCAGCCAGGTGAAGCAAGAGAACCCAATTCTTGATTTCCACGTAGTGCCTTGGTGGACGACGACTGAGCATTGTCGACAGAATAACGATCAACCAGTGATCTCCATGACTTCTGCCTTTGTTGTTGCTCGAGCAAACGCAGACCTGCTTCGTTGTCTTTGCCACAACAATCAATGAGCAAGCAGCAAGAATGATAGCAAACGGCCCTACTCGGCGCCTGCGTTTACGCCTTGTTACGCCTGCTGTTACGCCCGCTTTATACACTCGTCGCGGCTAGAGCTAGAGAGCAGTATAACGTGAGTTGTGAGTTGGTTGCACGACGCCTCTTCCACACCGCGTCTGCCACATCGATCAATTGGCCACGCCTGCAGAAAGTCAACGCACATCCTGAGTTGGGCGCCAAAGTGTTGGCCGGCCGTGTGGCCGTCCGTGTGGCCGTCTGTTTGGACAAGTTTGATGAAGAAGACGAATCTGACGAATCACACAGCGCTCGGTGTCAGCCGTCTACACTACACTCCCCCCTTCGGCCAGGTGGCAGCGACGATGACGATGACGATGACGATGGCGATGACAGATGGCAGGTGACAGATGATGCGTTCATCCAGACGAGGCCTGTAGTGTAGGCTGGAAAAAGCAACATGGACCAGCACCACCGTCCCGACACGTTGTCGTCGGGCAGATTCCCTGAACAATGGGCCTTTCTGTCCAATCCGCCGGCCCTGTCCGCAAGTGCCGTTGCTGCCGCTGCCGCTGCCACTCCTACAGGCGCGGGCACAGGCACGGGCACGGGCGCTGCTGGCTCTGGGCCGAACCCCCCGGGGCACGGGCATGGGCATTGGCAGGGCGGCCAGGCACGCTCTCTCCCGCCGTCATCCTACCTCCGGAGTGAAGGCAGCAGCAGCTTCTCCCCTCTCCCGGCCACCAACAACACCGGGTTCGGCATTGGCTTTGGCGGCTTTGGCCTGGGCTCGCACGACCGCAATGGGTCCCGCACCAGTCTCCCGCCGCGGACCATCCAGGCCGGGTCGGCGGGCGCTCCCAGCTCAGCAGCCACTCTGCCCACCCAGCCAGTGCTGCTCTGTATCAATGCCGATGCCTCGCGCCACCTCCACCCTGCTCCGCGGCTGCCCACCCAGCGGCCGATCATGACCGCCAAGGGCGGCGAGCTGCCGTCGCTGCAGGACTGCAGCTTCGACGGCATTCTGGCCACCATCTCCGAGGACGTCGAAGACGACTTCACTGCCATTGGAAACATCCTCGGCCGCAGCAGATTCGTCCTGGCCGACCAGCACGACAGCCATCTGCCTCCGACAGGGGAAATCCGCGCAAGCCCGCTGCAGGCCGTTGCCGAGGCCAGCGCCAGCAATGAGCGTCTGGCCGCCGATCAGGTCATCATCGCCAACGACGAGGCCAGTCTCATCGACGGCAGTCATTCCGGCTCAGCTGCTTACGGCCTGCTCGAACGACTACAGGCGCTGCATCGCACTGCGCCCACCACCACCACCACCCCAACAAGTCTCCCCCGAACCACGGCCGCGGCACCAGCTCGAACCGGCGCACCATCAATTTTCCCGCCGCCAGACGTATACTCGTTGCCACTGCTGTCCGACCAAGACGTGACAACAACGACAACGCTAGCACCCCCATCTCCATCACCTCTCTCCCCACCCTTCCGCCCCCAGCGCCCCTTATTCCACAGCCTCCTCAGCAGGAGCACCGCCATCACCACCGCCACCACCCCAGACAACCCCCCGCACCCACACCCGCACCCACACCGCCGCACCACCCAACCCGTCGTATCAGAAATCTACCTCTCCGCCGGCGCCGGCGGCCGCATCTTCTCAGACCCGCCAGTGGTGTCGGAAAGCGGCCGGTTCTACCCGCTGTACAGCTACGACGAGAGCGACATATTCGAAAGCACCATGGTCGCCGCCATCAGCACTACTAATGCAGCAATTGCTACGACGACGACGACGACGACGACGACGACGACTACTACTACTAGTGCCAACCCCCATGATCATCTCGCCCACCCTCGTCGCCACCACCTTTTGCCATCAAATTGGAATTGGTGGCTAGGCCGGAGAGGCGGAGGCGGAGGCGGAGGCGGGGGTGCAAGTAATAGAAATAGGCATGATGATGGTCTAACAGATATTCGCACACGAGCAGCAGCAATAACAGAAGAGAGAAGGGGAGGGGCACTAGCAGCAGCAGCAGCAGCAGCAGCAGCAGAGTCCAGCGCAGAGTCTCACTTGCGACATATTCTGCGGCAAAGGGCCGATGGACTCCTGACTTCGGCTGGAGATGCTGCAACACGAGGGGTTCAAGGGCCAGAGGATGCGAGCGGCAGTATGGATATAGGCTTTGAACGACATCTCAGCCATGACGCAGACGAAGCAGACGACCACGACCACGATCACGACCAGCACGAGGGAGACGAACATAGCAATCTGTACGACTGAGCGGGCAATCTCTTTCCAAAGGGTCTACTAGTAACGGCCAGCCATGTATGTATTCGTTGGTTAACATCACATTATTGTCCAAGACCCAAACAACGTTCCCTCAAATGTCGAAACTCTAGTAGAAAGAACTCCCAACCCCCCTGTCCCAAACGATGCAAATGTCATGAATTAGACCTCCTGAAGAGCAAAGACATTGTCGCCAATCCAACACGACCCTTCGGCCTTCTCATCCTCGTCCTTGGCACTCTGAAATGCCATGAATTAGACCTCCTGAAGAGCAAAGACATTGTCGTCAATCCAACACGACCCTTCGGCCTTCTCATCCTCGTCCTTGGCACTCTGGCTCTCCCAGATTTCGATATCTGCGCTGCTTTCCACTGGCAGCAGGCTGGCACTCTGAACTTGATCGACAGGCGAATCCCAGGTTGGGGCAGCTGCTGCAATGATGGCGCCAATGTCTTCTGTAGCAGCCAGGAGCATGTCATCACTCCCCGGGACACTTGGCTTGGTGTCTAAGCTGACAGTCTGGTCCTTGGCCTCTTCTGCTGCATCCTTGGCTTGGGCAACGTCGTCCTGGACCAGCACAACAGAAGTAGCATCGAGGCCTGGGGCATAGTAGTCGACAGGGTTGAGGTCAGTCAACGGGTTGCGATCATCGGCCAGCAGGTCCTGGTCCTTCTTCAGCTCGTCTGCGGCAGCAGCAGCAGCAGCAGCAGCAGCCATTGCCCGGGTCACAGGAGCAGATACTTGATTGGGATCAATGTTCTCCTTGCCACGGTCGGTCTGCTCTTTCTCCTTGCTCTCGTCATCCGACACGTCCAGGAACGAAGCACTTGTGCTGAGCGTCCACTCCTCCATCCGGTCATTCTGCACGTGTTCAGGCTCCTCATAAATGTCGAAGAACCACGACTTGGGCTTGCTGTCTTCAAGCGTACGAGCCTTGCCACGCTTCTTGCCAGCTAGGGTGCCGTTGAGAGCGGCCGAGATACTGAGAGAAGGCCCTTTGATGCCAAGGGAAGGCGGGACCAGCTTCCGTTTTGGCGGCAGCACCCGGTCTCTACGAGACTTGGGGGGAGGAGACCGTCCAGCAGCGGGAGGTGCCGAGAGAGGGGTGGTCGACGTCTTCATCCACGTATCCAGACGTGGGGTAGCTGTTGCCTGTGATGGGTGTGGTTTGGAGACAAGATCAAGCGAGTACCGAGACTGCTTCGAGCAAGAGACGTCACTGTCAAACGCCGCTCTCTTGCGCTTGCCAATCGTGTCCAGCAGATTGGGGTCGACATTCTCCGAGTCCGAGACGTCAGGAGAGGGAGCACGACGCTTCAACGAGGGAGCAGAAGACGGAGCCAGAGCTGGTCAGCCATTAGCTTGGTCTCGCTCTCACCCTGCCACACAGCACACCTACCATTCTGTCGATTCTTGATGCTCTGTAGCTGGCGAAGCTGGTTGTCGGTGACGAGCCCAAACGGTCGACGCGTGGGCGTAGAGAGGGGAGCGAGAGTTGCCATTGCTGTTGCTGTGTTGAACGGGTTTGGAGGATTCTTTGCTGAGGCCCACGGTGCTCGAGATGGCAAGAGAAGGGTATATGAGCAAGAGGTCAGGAAGAAGGACGCCGGGCTGTGTTAAGGACCAACGGGTCGCCGTCGACGCGACAAGTGCTCAAGCCAGTCGTGTGAGATCAAGCTCTGTGGGACAAGGGAAGGATCGAACGCTTAGCGCGTGAGGCTACTGCAGGATCTGGAGCAAGTGCAACGCCCCTTGAGACAGCGATTGGGCCACTGAACGGGCCGACTGGGGTCCGACCAATGGGTCCGACCGATGAGTCGCGACGAGGTTCTTAGCAACGCGTTCAAGTGGAGTACGACGCGCCGACTTAGGCTTTTTTGGGATAATTAAAGAGGAACCGCCGCCTTTCGTGTTATCGCACGTTGGAGAGAAGAATCGTTCTTTGATAGCAAAGAGGATTCAACGCATGGTCATCTCTTACTGAAATAAATGATCACAACAGCAATAATCAATAATCTCACTGGGTGACGTGGTGTCGGGGCAACAGGCAGAGACGGGATTCGCGTTCCCCGCCAATTGCTCCTGCTCAAAACGCGGTTGCCGTGGATGTCCAAGTTAATTGCGTTCGCGCGGCAACTTGACCGTCTTGGCAGCCACGGCTGAGCAAAATCAAGTTTCAGGCCCTGTTTGGCCCTCAACCACCCACCACCAGCGACTTTCTTACCTCTGGCGCCGGCCTGGAGGTTGTGCATATGCACCTCATTGATGTTTGATCTCTCGAAGCAGCGATCCTCCATCGCCATTCATTGTGCTACCTGCTGTCTTGCATGCCTCCTCGCCACTTGAACGTGTGGCCACCGCGTGCTGTGGTAGCTGAAAACCAACACGTGTTGATGCAGGGACGATGCACCATGCACCGTGCACACCAACTGGTCTAATTAGTCGCCAGCTTGAGGAGACGGTCTTCGCTCTTTGCTCTCCCTCTCGGACTGACTCTGAATCACCATGATCAGTACTGAGGCCTCCTGCATGGCTATTCCACTGGCTGTCTGAGAGTACACGCCAATCATCTGCCAACATTGCCAGACATCCCATTCTTCTGCAAGTCCGCTGTGGCCCTGTTGAGTATCAAAACAGCCCTTCAGCTCCGGCACAAATTTACATGGACCGGCCCGGGGATGGAAGCGCTCCAACGCCGAGGCTTGTTGGCAAAGGCCATGCACTATTTCGACCTTTTTACACTATACCGGTATCTGTCGGTGTCTTTTTCAGCTGCGGTGATGCCCTTTTTGCTCCCCATGATAGGTCGAGCGCCATTGTTGCAACATTGGCAAATAGAGCGAATTTCCCGGTTGGCTGCTGCAAGATGGATTGTTGGTTCTGAAACCGTATCTGCTGACCTGCTTTACCTCTCCCTTACACCCCCCCCCTTCACCCTGAGACATACAGGGTAGTCATGGAAAGAAAAGCCCCGTCGAGATATTCTGGCCATCCACTGACAACTGGTGATCGTTCTCAGCGTCACCAAGACATAGGGGGGCAGGGTACGTACCGGACGGAGCCGAGCCGATCAACTGTAACTGATCGTCCGCGATACTGGTCAGATCTGGGATTCCCTGGACGTGTCACGCTCGTCTTTGCTTTGGACATCTTGGCAACTCATTAAAGACCCGAGGATCTGGTAACGAGAACCAAGTTGCGCAACTTGGTCAAACTTTAAGTCTTCAGTTCAAATCTGAGTGCTCTTAGATTCTTTAACTTAATTGGTCTACTTTTGACGTGTGTGCAAAAGCAGAAATAAGGTTAAACTCTGCCATGCTCATTGGATTCCCAATCGCCCCAAGGGATGGGAAAACTCGGTGAGTTCTAGGCATGCTAGCAGCCAGGACGACACGCAGTTCTCATTCTGTGACATTGTGTCTGATGTTACGATGCCATGAGAAGCGAGCAACATTATTGGCGCTTTCGAGAATTTCACCGAAGCAGACACACCTGCATTGCAGTTGAACTAGGTTCATGGCTGACACAAAACTTAACTTACATTTACACTTTCAGCCCCAACCTTGTAATAGATGTGGCTTGACTGAGGCAGCTTAAAAAGAGGGGCATCGTACAGCCTCAGACCACGACCGAGCCTGGAAAAAGAAATTACCCAGGCTAGCTAACGAGCCTGGCTGACAGACAGGTAACTAATTGGAAGACTACAGTACCTGGACATGTAGTCTGATGGGGATGATCTTCCTATCAAGCTGTCATTCTTCTCATTGCTCTCTCAGCCTTGGGGGCTGGGGATGATTAACTATAAACTATAACAAATGCTGGATAGTATACTTTTCGAACAGGAAATCAAGGTAGGAAAGAAAGATATGTTCATCATGTTCATGCCAATCCATCCCCTATCTCATCCCCACCTCGCCAATGCTATGCACCTGCCTGCTTGTGGTATTCGTATTCCTTTTTCTTTCCTGTCCAAGACAAAAAAGCAAAAAAAAGCAAACAGCAGACACAAAAAAATCAAAACCTGTCGTGGTATATATGTGCTGCAATGCGTGGCACTCGTCAAAAATCTGTCTAGTAATAAACCCAACCCTAACTGATATAGGTGTGTGTGTGTGTTTGTTGTTCGTCGTTCGTTTGCCCCTCGAAAAGAACGCCTTGAGAGGGGGGCAGGGGAAGCAGAAACATCAGCAGAAGTGAATGGTATCAAAAATAAACAAAAAAAAGGGAACCGCCGCCGCTCAATCAACCATCAATCACCACCCAAATACATGGTTTCGTTTTGTCGTTGTCGTTGTCGTTGTCATTTTTTGTTTTTTGTTTTTTGTTTTTGTTCAGTTCAGGGATCAAAAAGAAATGGAAACAACGACGACCGTCGTCGTCGTGTCTGTGGATTCTTCGTCTTGGCTTTCTGATAGAGAAAGCGACATGGACATGGACAGGCTGGTGTCGGGCGTCCTCGTCCTCTTCTTGGCCGCCTTCGCCTTTGTCATCGTCGTGCTCGTCGTGCTCGTCGTCGTTTCCTAAAACAGAGCGGCTCCGAGCAAGCCACCGGCGAGCAAGCCACCGGCAATGGGCAAGCCGTAGCTCATGCCGCTCCCGCCACCATACGGCCGTCCGTAGGGCTGTTGCGGGCGGATGAATCGGGCGTTGGGATTGGCGTAGATGCCGCTGGAATAAGGGTTGATGGCGTAGCTCCCAGGTCCAAAGTAAGCAGGTCCAGGTCGCTGCGGCTGCAGCGGGGGACCATAGGGGCTGGCATAAGGGGCGGCGGGATGATAGCCAGCTGCCAGCTGCGGCCCACCATAGCCGGTGTAGATGGTGGGGGGTTCGACATAGACGTCGTGGCCATCGCGGTCCTTCATGAAGAAGACTGGCTGGCCGCTGCGAGTGGCTTCGGCCAGCGCGTTGCGGAATTTGATGTGGGCTTCGTAGTACTGCAGCAAAGCAATGTTTATGTTAGTTTTGGAAAAAAAAAATTGAATATGGGACAGTCAAAAAAAGAGGAACAAGACAAAAACTGACCTGTCGTTCCTGCTCCGCGCGCTTCTGTCTCTCGGCATGGCGTTCCTCCTTGGTCATCCCCGTCGCCTTTTCCTTTAACCGCTCGCCCAGAGTCTTTTTCTTGCCAGCAGCAGAGGCTGAGGGAGCACGGCCATGCCGGGTTTTGGAATCTTGGGACTGGGTATTTGCCGATGGTGTCGATGAAGAAGGGGGAATGGAAGAAGAATATGATGTCGTCGGAGGCGCATATGCAAGTTTCTCATCACTGCTATTTGGACTGATCGGCTTTCTCAGCTTGGCTTCCTGGTCCTGTATTCGTTCGCGCTCCTCGGAGCTGAGAGTGGAAAGATAGTCATGGTCGTCATAGGGATGCTGCCATATCGACCTGGGCGGGCTTGCTCTGGTGTCGACAAAGAACTGGACATTATGTTGGCATCCCCCTCTTTCTTCATTTCTAAAAAGGAAAAAAAAAAACTTACCTGATGGTTCTCCTTGGGATCAAACAGCCGAATCCATCCTTCGGGCAGTGGGCGGATCTCATCCTCCATGCTCCTCCGGTGGGCGACGGGGATATTAGTAGGCGTTGGAGTGGCCCGCCGCTGGGGCGAGGGCGACGAGGCGTGAGAGCGCCGCGAGTTGGTGGTAGTAGCAGTCGTAGTAGTAGTTGAGTTGCCGGTGGCTTGGCTCTCAGCATAGGACGGTGGTGGTGCATCGGCGGGATGAGGGTCGGTGGCTAAGGGCATGGCGGCGGCGGCGGCGACTGTGTGAACTATACTGGGTAGAAAGTGATAGTGATACAAGCGCTAGGGATGGGCTGGCTTAAAACGCAAAAAGAAAAGAGTGGGAAAGGAAACAGGGAAGACGACTGCCTGAAAGTCAAATGTCCATGTGAGACGAAGGCAGGGTGTTGCACAGCCACACACAGCACATGACGTCGGTCCGCCCACACACCATAATTAATTAATTACGCCGCTTGCGCCACCAGAAGCGAGATCGATAGAATTCTTTAATTCTTTCGGCTATTATGTTTAAAGTTAAGTTTACCTCTAATTCCCTGGCTGCAGGGGCTAGCCTATAACAGCTACAGTCCCACAGGATTAGCACAGGCTTGGCCCAGGATTTAGCCTACCACAGTGGGATACGCCGAGTCTTGGAGTTGCCCATTTAAGCAGGTCCACCATGCGAACGCTCTTTCTCGTTCTTGCTCGCCAAAACGGAAATTTGAGCCAACTAGTGGCCGGGCCAAGGCAGGAGCCATGTCAATCGGAAAATGATGAACTGCAGGTGCGCACGGCAGAACCTGCAGGATCGTGTCCTGTGGACGCAAAAAGGCTCGCTTAACTGGCTCTGCTCGTGGCAGATTGGGTGTAAAATGTACATTTAGCATGCAAATCATAAGCACTTTGCATCATCGACAACATCTCGCAAGGCATGGACCGAGAGGGGTGGGTATCAATCAGTCGTCCAGAGCGAACCACAAACCACAAACAACAGTGCGCCTCTCACACAACCCTACCCTGCTGCCCTGCCTGCCCTTGCCGACCTGCGCTAGATGGTGGAAAACGAAGAAAGGACAAACTCCTGGCCAATGTACGGCCTCCAGTGAGAATGCTAATCGTCACCGCTGTCGAGAAACTCGTCAAAGCCCTTGTTGGCAACCTCCATCGTGCCCTCTTCCTCACCGTGGTCATTGTCATTGCTCGCGATCAACTCCAGGGCCTCGCTGGCGTCGTTCGTCTCGTTCTCCAGACTGGCAGCTGGTTCGTCTTCTCGTCCAACCACTTCGTCATTGTAGCAGTTGCCATACCCGCCCAGCCCACGACGTAGTGGTCTGCCGGTGAGGAGGCCGCCTCTAAGACCCGTCTGGATGTCATCGCCTCCGTCCATGTCCAGGCCAGATGGTCTGAATAGCGGGAAGCTAGCATCTTGACTGCGATTCTCGCCATTGCGGAAGCCGGCTGCACCTTCGTTGTTGGGACTAAAGAGCGGAGAAGGTGAGTTGGCCGCATAGTCTGGTGCGGCGGTAGTAGGATAATCTTGTGCGAAAGCAGGAGGCGTGTTTTGGCCATCTCCGACCAAGGCAGACCCAAACCTGGGCTCGCTTGGTGCAGTCCCGGCAGACAAGGTGGGCGGCAATGCCGACGGCGTGGCAGAACTAGGCCGTACAGGGGTTGGGCCAGTGTTTGACGAAGGGCCGGCAGGAGGAGACTGGTGGTCGCTGTGCTTGGCCATCCCCGTCGCAGACGGCGACGAATCCTGCGTCTTTCGGCGAGCGTAGGTCTTGGTCCTCAGGTGAGGCGGCAGGTCCTCTGGTCGCTCGACCCCGAGTTCCTTCATTAGCTTCTGCTGCTTCGTCGGCCTGGGTTTCCGAGTCGAGAGGCTCTGGGCCAAAATTGGCGGCGGTTCCGGCGCGATGCCCTGCCACTTGTGTAGTTCTTGCCGGAAAAGATTGGTTTCGAATGCCAGAAGCACCTCGGCGCCCTCGATCTTGCGCAAGTAGAACAGCATCTCCGGCATCTCCTCCATCGTCCGGCAAAGCTGGTTGCCATTGGTGTATTGGCTGAGGAAGTCGCGAAAGGCTTGGGCCTTGTCCACTATTCTTTTCAGCAGGTCCTCCTCCTCCGGCTGGAAGGGTAGAGTGGGGATCTCGTCCTGCCAGGCCTGTAGATCTTCCAGCTTCGGTCGGGCGGCGTCTCGAGGGATCTTGACTCGCCAATCGCAGATCGGGCAGGTGAACTTCTCGGTTTCCTTGACTTTACCCCGGGCAAGTTTCAGGCATTTGGCGTGGTACCTAGAGCCAGCCGGTCAGAAGGGGCAAACAATGCAGAGCGGCTCTTACTTACCAGTCGTGACAGTTCTCACATTCGATCATGAGACCTGCTTCAGGTTGTCTGCAGATGCAGAACACCGGCTTTTCGTCGTCAGCACCAAGAGCACCCTTCTCGCTTCCGTCAACGGGTGACACTTCTCGAGAAGCAGGCTCGACGGGAGGCCGGAAGGTATCGTTGAGATCGAAACAGAAGCTATTCTTTTCCTCCACATACTTCATGTGCTGCTCGAGGATGTGTAGCGGAGCGTTTGCTTTTCCAAATAGCTTCTTGCCCTTGCGCATCCAGTCCTCGTGTCGTCTGAGCTCTTTCTCGAGATCGGCGGCACCATGTGGCTTTCCATTCAAGTCCTCGAGCCCTTTGACTACATCTCGCACATGGGCGTAGAAGGGACGCTTCCGCAAGTCCGAGTCGCGGCTCTTCTCCACCAGAGTGATGATCTGGCGCTTGGCTTCGCGGTTCTTAGCTAGCAGACTATCCATCTCGGCCAGAGTGTCCTTGTTGACCGGGAATGTCTGGCTCTGAACCTGGGAGTAGAGCGACTCAAGCTGGGGAAAGTGTACGTCGTCTGCGGCCATGACTTCCTTCGCCTTGATTTCCCAGAAGTCACCTTGTCTGACAATTTCGATCATGTGGAGGAACTCTGCAACTCGGGGATCGATCTCAAGCTCGGATGCTCGGCTCAGGAGAGCTTTACAGTCGTCCAAAGTGCGGTTCTTCACATCTGCGCGTACCGCTCGTGCGGCATCGAGCCACAGCTGCCTGGCAAAGACCTTTTCCAGCGTGGCCAGCTCCGGGATGGTGACCATGAAGCCGCGGCCCTCTTCCAGAAGACTTTCGAGCTCTTCGGTCGAAACCGTGGAACGGCCACTGCACAGCGGTTTGGCCTTCAGTCTCCATTCCTCCATGGCTTCAAGCTTTTCATGGAGGAGGTCGAGCTGCTGGGCGGAGAAGGACAATTGCGCACCATCATCGAGCAGCTCCTTGATTCGCTCCATTGTGAGGGCCGGTTCTGTGTCCCTATCTGAGTCTTTGCCGCCGCGAACAGAGGAGCGTCGCCATGCCTTTTCGTTCTTGCGACGATTTTGCTGTTTCCGAGTGAGATAGAGATTGGCTTCTTCAACCCAGGCATCGCATTCTTTGACAAACGCTCTCAGATCCTCCAGCCCGCTTAGTGGGTAGGGGATCTTCTCGCCCTCGGATAACAGGGTGTGCATTGCACGCAAAGACGGCTCCGCTTCATTGTTGAGCAGCTCATCCAATTTCTTCTCCCATGTTTCGGGAACGGTGGCGCGGTCGACAAGTCTTTGAACCAGTTTTTCCAGCTCGTCATTGGTGTGTCTGAGGTAGAGGATGTGATTGCGCCCACGCAGGCGCTGGTCTACGCCCTCGCCACAGCAGTCGGTTACATCTGGGTGGAGCAGGCAGCTGACCTTGCCGCTTGTCTTGCAGCAGAATTGAGAGAGATAGGAAAAGGCCTTGCAAAAGTGGCATTGGTACTCCTCCTCCTCCAGATCAATATTGCGCATCTCGATTCTCAAGCCACATGTGTCCGAGGGATTGGGTGCTAGAGTGTCGAAGGTGCAGTGGTCATGCGGATGCAACGATTTGTGCTTGGCGACAAAGTCATCTCGTTCGCGGAGCTCACGCTTCAGCGTTCGCTGAAGAGCGGGAGCAAGCCACCTGGCGGTGTTGATGCTTGGGTCGGCAGCGGCAGCGGTTAGCAGCAGCTCGTCATGGCAGAAGCAGGGCTGCCGCCTAAACTCGCGCAGGCGCAAGACACCGGCCTCGCCAAAGGGCTCCCAATCGACGGGAGCAAAGTTGACGGCCTCGTTGAAGTTGAAGCCGTGATTGAAGCCAGCATGGTAGGCTTGAGGAAAGGTGATGACGAATTCGCCGGCTCTTTGATCAAGTGCATACACTCGAACACCGGCACTCTTCAGCTTATCAGGCGGCAGAATCGTGACCAGCTGGAAGAGCAAATCAGGCTGGCTGTCGAACAGTTCCGGCACAGCCTTCTTCATGGCA
Organism: Chaetothyriales sp. CBS 134920; assembly: GCA_003693665.1. Lineage (NCBI taxonomy): Eukaryota > Fungi > Ascomycota > Eurotiomycetes > Chaetothyriales > Domatiomycetaceae > Domatiomyces > Domatiomyces catenatus. Next base: position 65,903 of record QQSL01000058.1, read on the forward strand.
GCCTCAAAGGCGTATGCGTCTTCACCCGGGATGCCGTACCAGGTCTTGGTGGCGCCAAAATGCTGGTAATTGGCCGAATAGGCGTAGTGATCTTCGTTGTGCCAGCAAAAGGTAGAAAAACACATGCCCACATAGAGCCAGGGCACGGTCATGCCTGAGATGTCGCCCTTGATATGGCGGAAGAGGGACTGGTCCAAAAAGGGCATGACGTTGAGGTTCCAGGGGTCCTTGGAGTACGGGTTGAGAGGGTTCTTTTCCACGGTGGGGAAGCCGCTGCCATGGGTGGTTGAATGGATATCGGCGCCATACTCTACCTCGACGGGGTCGTTGATGTCCTCGACCAGCCGCCAGAACTCACGTTCGACATCGTCCTCGGTCGGGCGCCGCTGCGTGTTGGTCACAGGATCGAATGGCATGATGGCGGCAAAGTGGCGTTCTTTGAAGTTGTTGGCCTTTTCTTGGAACACTTTGAGCGAGTAGACGCTGCCTTCTTCGAAGCCATAGTCGTTGGTACCTACCAGACATCTCGAGCAGTGCCACTCGTGCTCAGGCATTGTCGCCAGCGCCGGCTCCACGCAGGAGCGGTGCCAACCGAGGTCGCAGCTGTCACATACCACGATGTTGGGCGTATCCTCAGTCTTGCCACATCGCTCACACTTGTCGCCCTGCTTCCTCGGCGTTGACCGTCCCTTGGTCTGGGGAGGTGAGGGCCGCATTGCGGGTATGTGGTTGCCTGGGATGGTCGCACCCATGTCTTTCTTGGGCCGCTTGCTGCGTCGGCCGCCACCTTCGCCGTCTGGCGCCTCGGATCCGGACTCACGGTTCAGACTGTCATGGCTCATGGTGCGCTTGAGCGGGTTCAAGGACCCATTCGGCATCGCACTGCTGCCATTAGGGCCGTTGACCGTGGCAAAGCCGGCCGCTGACTGGCTCTCTGATTTAACCATGGGCGGGGCAGTGGGTTGATTGACGGCAGTGAAGGACGAGGTCGCGTTGATGGCCTGGAAGCCAGACGAGTTGACGGCGGTAAAGCCAGACGATGGAACGGTGGCCGAGCCATTGGTGGCCTTTGGGGCTGGCGAAGGCTGTTGGCGTCTCTGTTCGGTCTGGGATGGGGCGGAGGGAGCGCTTGAAGACGGCCGTGCAGAGGCGGGAGATCCTGCTGGGCGAGTGGGGGTGGCAGAGGCCAGCTGCGAGGGAGAGGTGCGCGGATAATAGGAGGCGAGGAACGAGTCTTCGTCCTCGTCGGCGGTGGGGGGTGCAGGAGCGGAGACAGCAGCAGCAGCAGCAGCAGTGGCGGGTGGAGGAGCACCTGTTGGCTGCGATCCCGCTTGAGGCTGGAGCATACCGGGTTTGGCATACTTCAGCCATTCCTCGTAAGGATATAGCCAGCGCTGATACGAGTTCTTTAGCGAGGTCGACAGCGAGGACATGATCTTGCCGCTGTAGCCCAGGTCTCGGCCGATCTCGGCCCACTTCTTGTCCTTGCAGACCTTCTCGAAGCCGCCGCGAACCTCCACGGCCTTTTTGAGCTTGTACAGGTCGAGCGGGCGCTTGTCGACGCTGGGCAGGCGGTTGAAGTGGTTGCCGAGCTGTTGGTGGAACTTGGACAGCTGGTCGATGTAGTTGACATTGGTGCGGTTGCCTGGCACGGTCAGTTCTGAACGCAGACGGCGCTGCTGTGCACTTACCGCCCTCAACCATGTTGATCTCTTGCCGCCGGGTCCGGAAATGGAAGCGCTGTCTCGCAGTTAGCACCCGTCTTGGTCACCATCGCACCTTCGCATACCGTGGTGTCGATTGCAAAGTCCGGGTTCCAGCTATCGGGTGGCACAATCTTGCAGATGCCGTACTTGCGGGCTTCGTCAAAGATACTCTTGATGTAGGCCATCGGATCGCGGAATTCGGCTTCGGAGGGGCGGTAGGTCGGTGCCTCCTGCAGGCCGTATGGGCGAGTGCGAGGCGGCACATTGCGGGTTGAGGCGTGGCCCTTGCGCTCGACGGTGCTGAGCCTTAACTCGTCCGCACGACGGGCGCTGTAGGGGAAGGCAGGCGGTGCCATGTTGGCGGCCTGAGCGGCGCCCATCCGAGTCTGTGAGGCCTGGGTCTGGCGGGGAGTGGCAGCGGCCGATGAGCCATTGCTGCCAAGGGCCGGTGGGTTGACCATGGTGCAGCCGTCGGCTGGACTGGGCTGACTCAGGTGCCGCGGGTGCCACACGACAGGAGCATGGAGCGAGCAGAACCGAGCTTCGGGGCCAGTGGCAGGCGGCTGGACTCGGCCGCGAAGAAGGCGGGCACCTCTAGATGGAAGGACAGGGCTGTAGGAAGATGGCTGGACAGATTGGAGCCAGAGCGGCAGCGAGCGCAGCGTTCAGGCGCCAAGGCCGGCGGCGAGGGTATAGGGCGCACGGCAGGAAGGGGCGAGCCTCTGTGGGAAGGAGAGCCTTGCATGTGACGGCTTGGGAAGGGGCGACGTTGCGCAGGAGCGATGCAAAAGACAGAATCGGAAGAAAAGAGCACGGGGATAAGATGGGATAGGGTAATCGCCTAGGAGGGACTGATCATCTATCCCATGGCTTGGTCCAACCTCAGAATATACTGGCACCACCTGAAACCACAAAGCGTGATGCCTGCCAAGCACAACCAAGCCTCTGACGTCCAGCCGCGCCTTCCTTCGCCATTTATTCCCTCCTTCTCGCTCCTTCCGATCATTGTGGGCATAGGCCTTGCCCTTGGTCGTCTTGGTCCGAAGATCTAGCTGCTGGCTCCAACTGGATATTGCTCTGAAGGTCTAGCTGCTGGATATTGCATATCAGACAGTACCGTCTTGATAGTCTCGGGACTTGACGGCACCCTGCCGCATCCGACATATCCCAGAATCCGATTCCCGAGAATATATAGATGGGTAACCACTCTCCATGACTCTGGAGATATATCTTGGGCAGGTTTTTTCCCTTGGAAGTGTGTTGGCATTACTAAACTTGCCACCAAAAGGATGGACGTGTCCATTGGTCACGTATATCTTGACAGAACGACAGAACCTTGACGGAAAGAGATGCTGCTTATGTAATCGGCCGCATTCAAAGTCAAAAGGCAAGTATGGGGGATGGTCTGCAGTGAGATGGAAGCTGTGGAAGCTGCGATGAATGGAAAATGAAACTTTCGAGTGCTGATTGGCCAGAATTGAACCAACAGACGAGCTTGTCTGATGTACCTGCCTCGCTCGCACCTTGCTGTTGTGCATGCACAATGCAGAGAGGATTTATGACGAAGCTACGGTAGAAGATTCTGGTCATTTAATTTCTTATTTCTACTTTCTTCGTGCCATGACAGCCATCAGATTATTCGAATAGACCATCAAAAGTGCCTCCAGTCAGTAATTCAATCAACTTTCAACAGCAGCCGAATGGCACCGCTCAATACCTACTGCAATACTCAGTGGATCAACAACCCATCCTATAGCTATCAACTGGCATACAACTCTTGGTTGGAGACGACAGTGCAGAAAACGCCAACATGCAAGGGACATTACAGGAGCTGAATCCAGCTTAGAGCTGAACTCCATGAGGCTAAAAGGCTGTCAGATCACGGGCATCGTATGAAATTGTTGGAAAGAGGGAAATAAAGAAGATGTTGAGCACTCATATGGATAACTTGGCTCTCCTGCACAGAACATATGTATAACTTGGATAACTTACTACTTACTGTAGGAGACCAAAAGTGATAAATTGATGTCCAGTCTCGCGCATCTATTGGCTGAAACGGTATATTTAACCGGCCAATCATCATCGAAGTACTATATTTAATCAACCAATCACCATCGAATTTGGGGAAAACACACGCCAGGCATCCGAACCATCACTCAATGTCAACAATCTATCGCCCGCCGGGCCTCTTCTATTGCTGTTTTGTAGCCCATGGATATAAAGCCCATCCCAGCCTTTTACGGCGTCTACCTGCTCCGGTCGACAGTGCGCAAGGCAAGCACATACATCGGCTCGACGCCAAACCCGTCACGCCGTCTGGGCCAGCACAATGGACGGGTCGTGGGTGGCGCGGTGCGAACGTCTCGGGCCAGCCTGCGGCCGTGGGAAATGGCCTGCATCGTGGCCGGGTTTCCGTCCAACATTGCGGCGCTGCAGTTTGAGTGGGCGTGGCAAAATGCGCATCTGACCCGGCACATCTCTCCTGAGCAGCGCATCTCGTTTGCTACAACGTCAGTGCGCACCAAGACGAATACGAGAACGGGCAAGACGACGACGCGCAAACGGCCTGGCCGACCGACTTCGTCGCTCATGGATCGTCTGTCGAACTTGCACTTGCTGCTCCGGGTGCCGTACTTCTCAAAGTGGCCGCTTCAGCTGCACTTCTTCAGTCAGGATGTGTACGCCTCGTGGACGGCGTGGTGCGAGCGCGTCGATGAGCAGATTCGCCCGGGCATCAGCGTCCAGCTTGACCTGCCAAAGCCTGACCCACCGGTGGATGATATCACGTCGGCACGGCCGTCGAGCCAGAAGCGCAAGGCTGATCTCGTCAACAAGGGTGGCGTCTATGGGATTGATCCTACATATGCGCGATACCAGGACGTCCTGACTAAATCTGTTTTTATCCTCGATGATGGAGATGGCCAAAAATGTGATCTGTGCAAGGAAGCAGTTCATCTCCAAGACCATCTCTTCACCATCTGTCCCAACGACCGTTGCCAGAGCATCTCTCACCTCACTTGCTTGTCTAAGCATTTCCTGCAGCACGCTAACGCCGACCAACTCGTGCCGGAACAGGGACAATGTCCTAGTTGCCACTCGTCCCTTGACTGGGTCGATCTCATGACACAGCTTACCTTACGCAACAGAGGCCAAAAGGAGGTGCGAAAGGTCCTCGGCAAGAAGCGCAGGCCCAAGGCGGCAACGGCCGAAGTCCTCGAAAGCGACAGTGACGACGACGTTGATCAAGAAAGGGAGCAAAGCCTCGAACTTGATGCATTGGTCGGACAGCATGTCGACCCCACGGCAGAGTCCGACAGCGACGCCGATTCTGTCGCAAGTCTTGACTCCATCCTGAGCAGCAAAAGCACCAGGTCGCAAATAGCCAGAGCCTCTAGCCAGCCCACGCGTCCTTTAGAGATTGTCATCGAAGATAGTGATGATCAAGGTTGAAGAGCTTCTACGCTATTTGGCCAAGGCCAGACAACCTCTGCGGCGCACTGGCCAGGTCAACTGAGCCAGCCGCTTCCTGGAAGTGAGAGAGGATGATGTCTGCGACCTGATCCACACTGGCACCGGCGTCGACCGAGTACACGCTCAGCCCATGCAGGCGTGAGAAGAGTTGCTGGAAAAGAGTCCTGACCCGGCTCTGCAGCTTCTCGGTCTCGTAACGTTCGTCGCCATAGCCGCCCCGCTTGGCCGCATCGCTGGCGGAGATGTCGAGGAAGAAGACGATGTCCGGCTTTGGCAGCCCGATCTCAGGGGACCAGGCCCAGTCCAGCGACAGGTCGGGGTTGTCCTTGGCTGCCGAGTATACAGCCCCGGAGAAGGAGTAGCGGTCGACAACCAGCGTGGTGCCCGACTTGAGATCCTCAAGCATGCTGGTCACTGCTTCCCACCGGTTGGCGGCAAAGAGCAGATGGATGGAATGGTCGTCCTGGTTGGCTTGGCGAGTGAGATAGCTGTTAATCATCTGGCCCGTGGGCGTGCTTCGGTCTGCAACCGTCTGAGACAAGACTCTTGGTCCTCAACCAGTGCTGTCCCTACCTGGAAACTTGATATACTTGGCTGCGTGCCCCGCCTTGACGACATTCTCCTGCAGCCGTTGGCACTGGCTCGACTTGCCCGATCGATCCAGGCCCTCGACAACAATCAGCAGGCCTCGAGCGGGTGGTGAAGGCATTCTATTGCAGGTCTGTAGCCAGAGGTAGCTTGGATCAGAGGTAGCTGGAGGCCGATGGCCAATCAAGACTTCAGTGTGTCGTTCTTGCCCTGCATTAATTACTGCATTGCCCTGCGTCATTGGAAGTCACGGTGGCACGTGTACATCGAGAAATAGAATTAATATTTTTTGCGCAGTTGTGTGGGCAAAGATAATATTGAGATCTGCCTCTGGGCCTTCAGCTGGCGCCCACGCGCCGTAACGTGACGGCAGCACGAACCCACACGTCCAGGAGTCTTCAGCCCGACGTTCGTCAGTCCCCCCTCTCTGGCCGAAGTCGCACAATCATCCCCTCTGCCAGCTAAATTTGCCCCGCCGCAGTGCTGGCCAGTGACTCCACGCAGGCTAGTTAGACGCAGAAGGACCGCCTGAGCTGGGCTCACCATAGCAGTGCTCTCTCTACTGCCTCCTGCCTGGTATTTGATTATTGTGCTTCTCACTTTCCTCCTCTTCCTCCTCCACCAACCATGGCGGACGGCCACATCACCACCCTGATCTCCGCCCTTCCCCCGGACCAGCCCTTCTTCTCCCTCGAATTCTTCCCTCCCAAAACCCAGGCTGGCTTCACCAACCTCCGCTCGCGCTTGTCGCGCATGGCCACAGCCCTGCGCCCGCTCTTCGTCAGTGTTACGTGGGGCGCCGGCGGCAGTACTGCCTCCAAGTCTATAGAGCTTGCCGAGGTCTGCCAGTGCCAGTTGGGCCTGCCCACCGTGCTGCATCTCACATGCACGAATATGAAGAAGAAGACGATTGATGAAGCCCTGGCCGCGTGCAAGAGCCGCGGCATCAGAAATATCCTTGCTCTGCGCGGCGACCCTCCCCGTGCGGACGACTACCGGGAATCAGACGATGATGACGACAATGATGTTGATAATGCAGAGAACCACAAGTTTGCCTGGGCTGTCGACCTCATTCGCTACATCAGACAGAAGCATGGCGATTACTTCTGCATTGGCTGCGCCGGCTATCCCGAGGGTTTCCCGCCCGAGACCCAGGCTCTTCATCCCCCGAAGCAATCGCCTGAGCACGATCTTCCCTATCTTGCCGACAAGGTCGAGGCGGGCGCCCAATTCGTTGTTTGCCAATTTACATACGACTTTGAGTCGTACGCCCGTTATGAAAGCCTGGTGCGTGAATACACGCATCATAATGGCAAGAAAGTGTTACAGAACATCCCCATGCTGCCAGGCATTATGCCCATACAGAACTATTCCATGCTGAAACGGATCTGTAAATTGACCCATGTCGCGCTCCCTGCCGACCTGGTCGCCAAACTGGAGAAAGTGAAACACGACGACGATGCCGTCAAGAATATTGGTGTCCAGGTATTAGCTGACCTGGTCAATGGCATCAGGGACCTGCCTTCACATAATCTAGACCGTGGCTTCCACTTTTACACTCTCAACCTGGAGAAGAGCTGTGTGTCCATCCTGGACCAGGCCAAGCTGATCCCACCGCTACGCGAAGCCACGCCACCGGAAAGCAGCTCAGACTCGGAGGTTTTGACCGATGGCCCAGCCTCGACACACCAACAACAACATCAACACTTTTCTCGCCGAAGAGCAAGCTCGATCAACGCCCAGGCACACAATCGCGTCATCATTAGCTCACCAACTACCGACACCAACACAAACACCGATCCGTCCACCGCCTTGCCCAAATCCCAACACGAGGCTCCTGCTCGAGGCGCAGGAATTCCAGCCTCTGACCCGACCAGAGAGCAGGAGCTACTGATCAGCAAGGGCCATGGCAGTCTAGGCCGCGAAGCGACATGGGACGACTTTCCCAACGGCCGCTGGGGCCCTGCTCACTCACCGGCATATGGTGAAATCGACGGCTATGGCCCAAGCCTGAAAGTCGGCCCTCTGACGGCGAGAAAGCTGTGGGGCCATCCGAAATCTGCCGACGACATTACCAACCTCTTCCAACGCCATGTCCTCGGCCAACTCGAAGCAATTCCATGGAGCGACGAGATTGACGGCGACGAAGCTGGAGCACCGGGCGCTGGAGTCCTCCGAGCCGAAACACGCGTCATCCGCGACGAGCTGCTCGCCCTGATAGGCAAGAAGCACTACTGGACCCTGGCTAGCCAGCCTGCCGTCGATGGCATCCGGAGCGACGACCCGACTTTTGGCTGGGGTCCGCAACGCGACGGCTTCGTCTTTCAGAAGCCTTTTGTCGAGTTTTTCTGCCTCGAAGACGAGTGGGCCAACAATCTCAAGCCACGACTGCAACGGTTCCCGCCAGAAAAGGTCAGTTGGATGAAGGTCGATGCCAGCGGGAGCTACGAGTCGTCGAGCGAGATCAGTTCTACGTTCGGTCCGGTTTCTTCCAAGACATCGCGCGACAATGCCCGAGGCAATACGGTCACCTGGGGTGTCTTTCCCGGCAAGGAGATTGTCACACCCACGTTTATCGAAAGCGAGAGCTTCCGCGCCTGGAGTGACGAGGCGTTTGCAATCTGGGCTGAGTGGCGCCGATGTTTCCCACGCGGTAGCGATGAAGAGAAATTCCTAGAGCGGATGCGCCAGAACAGTGTACTGGTCAATGTTGTCGGCCACGACTACATTGGAGGCGCCAGTGGCGGCGGGAAGAAGCTATGGGAGATTCTCCTAGCAGATTAATTGCAATATGCTGTGTAGTTGACGTTGAAGCCCATTTGGTCCGCATTTGTCAGCAGATCCCTCGCTCTTGGCATATTTGTACCATTTGCTTGCCCCGACTTGCCTTTAATTGCTCGCCGCTTCGAAGGCATCTTAATTAGTAATTATATACCTCAACTTCACCATTCGACTCAAGCTATTGAAATACAGCATCACCGCCAAAACACCGTCACCCCTGTACTCTACTCTACTCTACTCTACACCAACACACCCACACACAGCCCACAATGTCCTCCTGGTTCTCCCTCCCCTCCTTCTCCACCACCTCCACCACCTCGTCATCCACAGCACGAACAACAACAACAGCAGCACCAACAGACGACGCCGATGCATGCCCCCTGCCCACGACGACGATAACAATTTCCTCGAACAAAAGCGAAGAAGCAGCAGCAGCCCCAGCAGCAGCAGCAGCAGCGAAACCCAAGCCGTGCTGTGTATGCAAGGAGGAAAAGTCACAGCGGGACGAGTGCATGCTGTTTTCGCGGGCGGAGAACCCGCAGGACGAGGATTGCAAGGGCTTGGTGGATCGGTATCGCGAGTGTATGGGGCGGTATGGGTTTAAGATATGATGAAAGGGAAAAAAGAAAAGAAAATGAATATTGAAATGGGATAATGAGGAGGGGAAGGGTGGTGGAAGGAAGGAGGGGAGGGGGATTGTTTTGCATGTAAATAGCTACTACTACTACTACTACTACTACTACTACTACTACTACTACTACTACTACTACTACTACTACTACTACTACTGTGCCATCAGAGAAAAGAGAAAACCAATCTCAGAGATCAAAAAGAAGGCTATACGCATCGAATCTAGAGTTTCCATTCTGGGTATCATTTTTCATTTCATGCAAGCATAGACTACAGCTCGATCATCTGCCGAGCTGTATCCTGACGCAAGCAGGTGTGTCTGTCTTGTAGACTGGGGGCCTGGGGCCTGGTATTCACAACGAAACAACGGGTTTACAATGTGGCCATCAAGCTCTGCATACCCACGCCGTCGTAATCATCGCGACGCTGGAGATACGGGCGCAGCTGCTCCTTGGCTACCGCTCCTAGGCCAGTGGAGCTGGCGGCATCGGCACGCAGCCGTTCACGCAGAGCCTCTGGTTTCAAGACAAAGACGCTGGCCAGCTCGGTCATGACGTCGAGGGCAAGCTTCCACGCCTGTGAGCGACCGCCATCGTCAACGCTGCTGCGGGCACTGACGGTAACACCATTGCTGCCACTGCTGCCACTGCCGCCTGCAACAGTGCTAGTGGTCGCAGCCGTGGTCGCGGCGGTCGCGGCGAGATTGTTGTTGTGCAGGTTCCACGACTTCAGCAGCGTGACATATCGCGACATGTCGCGCGCGAGCACAACGCCGCCGACCTCGGAAACTTGGTATTTCTTAAAGTGCTCCAGCAGCTGCGAGCGGAAGCCTAGCGCGACCTCAGACAGCAGCGCGGCCAGGTTGGCGCCGTCAAAGGACTGCTCGGCCTGGGCGTGCAAGGTGGTCAGGAAGCGGCAGATGTCAGAGCATGTCTGAGTCTGTGGCAGGTTCATGGCCTGAGTTTCCTGCTCCGGTCGGGGGCGGAAGTCTTGACGCTGTTGGTTGGCCAACGTGCGCGCGGTCCAGTTGAGGACGGCATCGATGGTGGCCTGCTCGATGTTGGAGATGCTGTCTTCCAGTTGGGTTATCGTTGCACCTGTCTTCTTCTCCATCTCGCGTTTTGTAGTCAGTGAGGTCGACGCAAGCGGGATGAGGAGAGTGTTGATGCAGGACTGCATCAGGTGCATGATGGAGACGGCATTGCGGAGGTGGCCCAGGTATGACAGGTCGGGCTCACGCTTGGAGCTTTCAGCAGCCGACGCACTTTCGGAGGCGGCTTCAAGCGCGAGAGCAACGTAGTTGCTGCCCATGTGGGTGAGGAGCATGGACAGCAATGCGGCCACATCTTTCGGCGTCTCGGCTCCACCAGACAGCTCAAGGCCACGCCGGACGCCTTCAGCCAGCCATTTCAGCATGCGTTTGGCAAACTGCACATTCAGACGCCCGTCATTCTCGTCGAGCTCAATCTCAGGCGCAGCGGCAGTGTCAGTGTTCTTAACGCCGGCGACACCAAGCAACACCCGCTTCTGCGTAGACGAGATCTTGTCAAGATCAAAAGACTTGACGTACGCGTCTGTGGCCTCTCTGGCTGAAGCCAGGAGTTCCTGGCCGCGGTTGCGCAGCGATGCCAGGTACGTCTTGGGCTCTTTCCGGCGGCGCATGTGGAAGAGCTCAAATTTGAAGAGCAGCGACTTGTACAGCTCGGCCAGGTTGTCTCTCTCCTTGTCAATATAGGCGCTCCCGCCAAAATAAGGAGTGAAGAGCTCTTCCAGCTGGGTGTCGAGCAGCTGCGCAGTCGAAGATGACACTGTTTCTGGGTGGTCGAGGAGACCGTGGGACTTGAGGTCCTCAACCAGCAGATTCAGATATCCTCGAGAAGCCTGCAGGCAGCGCAGATAGGCCAGCGTCGATTCCGACAAGGCCTTGTCCAAGACCAATTCCAGGCGTTGCTGGATCGACTGTTGGAAGACTCGCTGCACGAATTTGCCAAGGACCTGCTCTGGGTTGGGGAAGGCCCGCTTGATGATTGCCGACTCTTCCTGGATCACCACCTTGACTTCGTCAATCAGGCTCTGTAGACCCGGCTCGACCCCCGGCAGGTCAGCATCGGGATCCGACAGCCGCATCCACGTGTCCTGGTCGCCGCCAACCTCATCGGTCACCAGATTGGAACGGTCGATGAAAAACTGGTGCTGGTTGACAAACGCAGCCTGGACACTGGCGCCACCGTTGAAGTCCTGCAGAATGGTGGCGCAGTTCTTCATCTCTTCAAAGTTCTGGCGGCGGTAGAAGTCGTCAAACAGCTTCAACATGTCGTTCTCCAACGTCTCCATAAAGTCCTCAATAACCTTGCGAGCGTCAATCTCCTTTTTCGAGCCGCCTGCGCCATCTGGGGCTGGTGTGCCGTTGGTAGCGGGCGGCACTACACCGTTGACTCGCTCCTGTAGACTGCTGTCCGGCTGCAGCCGCTGGCATATCCTGAGCAGCTGGCGAGCAATCTGGGCTGCACGAATCTTGTCCTCTCCTTTATTCGACCGGCGCAGGGCGTCGAGTTGGCTCAGCTCGCCACGGGTGCTGACTTCCTCCCAGCACTGGATCAGCTGGATAGCATCGAGGGCCCGCTTGCGCTGCAGTTCCAGGTCCTCTAGCTTCCGGCCTGTCTCAACGGCCAGGCTGCCACCCCACTTCTCGCCCTGGTCGGAGCGCAGACTGGAGTCGAGTTTCTGGAAGGACTCGATGGTGGTCTGCAACTTGCGGCCGAGTGAATCGACATTCGCCTTGTGCTGGGTCTCGGCTCTGCGTACCGCCTCGGAGAGCCCGGCCTCGCGAGACTCTAGGTCGGTTGATAGATCATTGAGTCGCCGCTGAACCAGCTCGAAGGAGCGGATGAGTGGTTTGGGGTCGAAGGCGAGGGGACCGCCGGATCCATTGCTGCGGCGGTGTGACTGCTGTGTGGACTCGGTCAGGGCCTCGACAAAGTCCTGGACAATAAAGTCTTTGGAGGAGAAGTCATCGACGGTCAAGGAGGGCCCCTTGGGGAAGATCGTGCGGCTGGCTGAGGGAGTGTCAGAGGGCCGTGAGCGGTGTGAGGAGGACATGGTAGACAGGCCCGCTATTGCGGCTGCGGCATTGCCCCTGACAGCAGACACACACCACACACAACAGGGCAGCACTAGAACAATACGAGACTGCACCTGTCGTCGCCGGCTATGTGTGTAGTCAGTCAGGTACACGGTACATGGCTGAGGGGCGTCGGAACAACGTTAATCCGGCCTCGCTTAAGTTGCCAAAGCAGGGAACAACAGCAATGAATGTCCATCAAACTGTCAGTAACTTGTGATATTTGCAATGTATTGTATATCGATTGAGGTCTTGTTACTAGCATGACAATGTCAGGAATTCAAGAAGCTACATTGATGTGCCTGCCACAGATTACCACCCCATTAACCATCACGTTGACCTCCCATTAACCATCACGTTGACCTCCCATTAACCATCACGTTGACCTCCCATTAACCATCACGTTGACCTCCCATTGTCTCCAAGCACCCGTAAGGCGTGACAGGAAATGCATTGTGTTGCGTTTGCGACCGAATTCCACAGCCTGTCACTCCTGTCTGCCGTTATCTCAGTGTGTCGAAGTAGCACTTTGATACGGTCTTGAAACGGGAACATATCATGACGCGGCCTCAAAGGCCTTCACCGCAGCCACCGCGGTAGCCTCGGCGCTTGCTGGGTTAGCCCCAGTCACGATGGTGCCATCAGTCTGCGTGAAGCTGTCCCACGGACCTGGAGGTGAGATATCTGGCAACTATCAGTTTGACCGGATCAGCTGGTTGTTATGTGTTAGCATGATACTTACAGGTAGCCCCAGCTGCGGCAGCAGACTTCTCGATCGTGGGTCGGTTCCAGGATTCGATCGTGCCCAGAACACCCTCCTCCTCCTCGCCTCTGGTGGTGAAGCCTGTCACTCTGCGCCCAGCGATGATAGACTTGTCACTATTGGGGGCATGGATGCCAGGGAAGATGGCGCCGCCGTGGCACACAGCCGAAACTATGCCTCCATCCGCAAAGATCTTGCTTGCAATGCTTTGCAGGCCTACCGACGTTAGATCGTGGTGCCGAAGCCACTCGACAACACGGGCTTACCCTTGGCGTCTGGATAGTCAATCAGACTGGCGTGGCCAGCGCTTGCAAAGAAAATGCCATAGTCAGACGGGTTAAGATCGCTCGGCTTGAGGCCCTTGTCAAGCGCCTGTCGGAAGCCCGACTTTGGGTTTTCCCACGCAGCCTTGTCGTCGCCCTTCAGCCAATCAGCCTGTTGGGACAGCCAGTCGGGCTGGTAGGTGCCCGTCTCGGAGACAAAGTCGACTTCAAAGCCAGCTTTCTTGAAGACGTCGTATGGATGCAGCGCCTCGCTGATGAAGAGGCCCGTCTCCTTGCCATCCGGATAGAGAGGCGCGTGGGCGGATGTCACGGCAATGAGAGCGCGGCGAGGGAGGCCCATTGTGTTGGTAGTTTAGGTTTTGATACCTTGTTGTCCTTGGACTGGCCACTTGAACAGCAGTTGAGAGAGCAATAGAAGACAATGGCCGGCCATTTAAGACAGGAGCATTGCCTCAAGCACGTCCGCATCTGTGCCATTCCATTCGTCATCTCGCCGTTTTCACGCACTTGGAGACGGCGATGTCGATCACCGACTGAATTGGGAATTTTTTATCTCATTCCACTCGGCGCCACCCGACTTGGCGGGGCTAGCTCCCATTCTGGATTAGCGCTGTTTGTATTAGGCTTAGCTCCTTACTACACGTACCCGTGTAATCAGTATTCATTACACGTAATTCTCTGCTGATTAACAACGCAGTGTGGAGCCCTCGCTTGCAATATTATGCTCACAATCTGACATATTTTCCACAAGAACACAAGCCGGAAAGGACCATGTCGGCAGCTCCAGGGCGAATAGCTCGAGGCCTTGGGCGGCACCTCCGTCCAAATACACGGCCCTCCCGGCTTCAGTCCTGTTCTCCTCTTGCTACCACATGTCGCCCATTCTCCCTCTCATCACAATCTGGAAGGCGGCAGCAAGCCAAGGCTGGCAGCAAGCCTGATATCAAGTACACCAGCGACCTGTACGACGTCAAGCGCGATGCAAAATTTGCCACTCTGACGGCCAATGATGTCGCCTACTTCAAGACCGTTCTCGGCCAGGAATCGGCCGTGATCGATGGCGTGACCCAGGATGCGGTCGATGACATCGAACCGTACAATCGCGACTGGATGAAAAAGTACCGAGGCCACACACAGCTGGTTCTGCGGCCGAAAAGCGTCGAGGAAGTCAGCAAGGTGCTCAAGTACTGCAATGACCGGAAGCTGGCAGTTGTGCCCCAGGGCGGCAACACCGGCCTTGTCGGCGGCAGCGTGCCCGTCTTTGACGAGGTCGTCGTCAACCTGGGCCGCATGAACAAGATCAGGAGTTTCGACGACCTTTCAGGCATCCTCGTCGTCGACGCCGGTGTCATCCTCGAGGTTGCTGACAATTTCCTTGCTGAGCATGGCCACATCTTTCCTCTCGATCTCGGTGCAAAGGGCAGCTGTCAGATCGGAGGCAATGTGGCTACCAATGCTGGTGGGTTGCGCTTTCTGCGGTATGGCTCCCTGCATGGGAATGTCCTCGGCATAGAGGCCGTCCTGCCCGACGGGACAATTGTGAACGACCTCACCAAACTGAAGAAGAACAACACAGGCTATGATCTCAAGCAGCTGTTCATCGGCGGCGAAGGCTCTATTGGCATCATCACCGGTGTCTCGATTGTCTGTCCACAGCGATCCAAGGCTATTAACCTTGCCTATCTTGGGCTGCCGTCTTTCGAGCATGTGCAGAAGGCATTCAGAGAAGCCAAGAAGCAGCTGGGAGAGATCCTGTCGGCCTTTGAGCTTATGGATGGCACAAGCCAAGACCTGGTGCACAAGATCACGGGCAAGAAGCGCCCTCTTGAGGACAAATACCCCTTTTACTGTGTCATAGAGACCAGTGGCTCCAATGCGGAGCACGACAGCGAGAAGCTGGAAAAGTTCCTAGAGTATGTCCTTGAGGAAGGGATCGTCTCGGATGGTGTACTTGCAGAAAGCGAGACCCAGCTGAGGGAGCTATGGTCGTGGCGTGAAGGCATCACCGAAGCGATAGGTCACATGGGCGCCACATACAAGTACGATTTGTCCATCCCGATTGAGCAACTATGTCAGATCGTGGATGATTGCAAAGCCCACATGGAAGAAAAGGGTCTATTGGGAATCGACGATGAATCCAAGCCAGTCATCACCGTGCTCGGCTTTGGCCACATGGGTGATGGCAATCTGCATCTCAATATTGTCGTGCGGCGATACTCCAAGGAGGTCGAGGAGGCCCTCGAGCCCTGGGTCTACGAATGGATCCAGGAGCGACAGGGCAGCATCAGCGCCGAACATGGCCTCGGCATCGCCAAGCGCAAGTTCATCGGCTACAGCAAGGACAAGACGATGGTCAGGCTGATGCAGCATGTCAAGAATCTCTACGACCCAAATGGGATTATGAACCCGTATAAATATGTGGGAGGACCGCCTTAGCCGCTCAAGCCAATCACCGTCGTACAGCCATTCAACAAAAATCGAGCCAAATGTATGAATACTCAGTCTGTTCGGTCGACCCTGGATTTCCACCGACGGATCCCGATCAAGTAGCGGTTGACCGATCTACCACCATTTTCTGTCATCATGTTATCAAATATTGGAAGGTTAGACGGCATTGACTCAAAGTCTATCACCAGGCTGACTGCAGAGAGTTCGCATCAATCCAGTTACGAGGACTGGAAGCATCTAGCCGACAGTGCAGAAGCTGTCAGAACGTCGAGGACCTGGCATGTACCTAGCTGGGGTAGCATTTTGCATGTTGATCAAGCAAGGAACCGAGGCCTTCTCCAGATCTCGTTATACCTTACCAAAGTCAACTTAGTGAAGTCAAAACTAACTGGAGCTAGTCGGATGCCGATCTGGACCTAGCGCAGTAGTCTATGGCCCCATTGGCTGGAAGGCGAACGTCCGCCCAAATATAGGTTTTTATTACAAATTGTCTAGTCCAGGTTCGGCTAGTTTACTCCAGGTACGTACCCCAGGATATCCATGTGGCCATGCGTAGGGCGATGACCGAGGTAGCAGGTAGCTTATTGTGTAATTAGGGAACGTGCTTGAGGGAAGAAATGAGAACATTTAATAATGGAGGGGCTGCCCCAGCAGCTGGCCCAAAGGATTACTGACACCTTATTTTACATTCTCCTCCTCCCACCGTACTCGTACAGTACACATTCCAGTACACCGTCCACCATCATGTTGTTCTCCACTCCTCTTACCGTGCTCCTCCTCGCCGTCACTTCGGTCATCTCATCACCCACCCCTCAACTGTCGCCAGAGCCAGCACCAGCACCAGCACCAGCCCTTGAGCGCCGCGACCAAACCAGCATCACCAATGCCATCACGGCCATCTCCAACAACCTGATTGAGCTGAACGACACCGTCACTGAATTCTTCCCCAGCGTGCCCGGAACCCTGACGGCGCTCAAGATCGCTGCTCTGTCTGGCGACCTCAAGCGTACCATTGACCAAGGCACCAACATCGTCTCCCAGTCCGAGCAGCTGACTCAGGACGAGTCGCTCCCCGTGGCTGTCGCCGTCATCAGCCTGGCAAACGAGGTCTTCTCTTCGCTCAACAACATCGTCTCCAAGAAGTGGGCCTTTGACCAGGCCATCTTCGGTGTCATCTCTGCTACCCCGGTCGTCAAGCTCTTGCTCGAGGCTCTCCGATCATCCACCCAGGAGTTTGGTACCACCTTGACCTCCAGACTCGATTCTAGTCTTCAGAGCGTCGCTCCTGTCATCCTCACCAACATCGACAATGCTTTTGCCGATGCTATAGCTGCTTTTTCATAAAAGGGGATTGATATTGAGAAATGAGGGGACGAAGGAAACAAAGTCACTGGCGGGGTAGAAGGGCTCGCTGTCTTTTTCTCTAGACATCAACTTGTAAGAGGGATAATCCATCGTCATTATTATCACGCTCATTTCTTGTTTTCTTTCCCGTGAGCCAGGCCACCTTGCCAATTCCGTTACCCCACGGATGTAGCTTGGTGGCATTGTCATAGAGGTCTGGAAGCTAGACATACATTTGAGTTGACTGGGTTCATGAGACTGAGGGGACCGTGAACACATGGCACCAAGACTGCGCTATGCCTATTCAGACATAGCCTCTGCGGCTGGTTGATGTTTGTCCTGTTTGCTCGGCGACTGAAACGCATTCAACAACAACCCAGCGAGACTGCGACAAGCCAGTTTCAAGTTAATCAGAAAGGCTGGGCGCCAACAATGCAAGAACCAACGAATGCTGCTTGACCGCTCTGGTCCAAACCATCGACCGCTTCGGCACGACCCTGCCGCGTCGGCCTCGAAAGTGGCCGCCGGTGCCCTGGTGGTACCCCGAAGCGCCCCCAAAGACATTAAGAATGAGCGTCTCCGCCTCGTCCGATCCGATGCTTCTTCGCTCTGGCAAACGCAAACGAGAAGAGGCACCTCCAAGCAGCACAAGTCTGAAGAACAAGAGAAAGAGACTCCCGTCACCATCGACCAGCTGCTCCCAGGACCATCAGGTATGGCCACTCATGAACCCACATCCCCTGCTAAACCAGGTGCAGTGCTCCTGTTCGAATCCACCGCGTCTGGCCAGCCCCAAGAGCGTGCGAGATACACAGCCTTCCGAAAGCGAGCCTACTCCCCTCCCCGAGCAGCAGGAATCTACTGAGATTACCGAGCCCGAGCCGAGAACGCGGCCTTGTTCTCCAGGCGAAGCTGTTTACAACCCTGCTGGTGCACCTCACGCAATCGACGACAGTAATGCTATTGAGCCAGTCAAGCATTGGGTAGAGACCGGTCATTGGCCTGCCTCGTTTGCAACGATGAGTCAAAACAGCGTGCTGCAGAAGCGGTCCCGTACCCCCAGCTATTCCCAGAGCGTCAGGGATGGAGATGCCCCACGGGCATACTCACCTGCATTTGAGACCATCCTACTTAGCAATGGTGTTTACATGGACGAGCTAAAGGGCCGCTCCCTTGTGGCTGAGAGCAGCAAGGCCCTGTGTGCAAGTCTGCTTAAGAAACAGCACCCAGTGCCAACACACTCTGCTTTTCCTTTGTCAGAGTTCTTATCTGTCTGGCAACAGGTACAAAACCGGAACGAGGGACGCGTATACCGCGATCTTACTCCTCTCCTTGTGCCATCTCCAGCCCTTCTTTCTGTCAGCGGAGTGCAAGGACAAAGCTTGGACAATATAGCCGAGGAAATCAGTGTGGAATGGTCCAGATGCAAAACGCTGGGAGGGCCAAAACCGAAACCAGATTTTGCCCTGGGCATATCACCTGCCGCCTTCAATGAGGAAGAGAGTGCGAAACTCGAAAATTATGCTTCGTTTGAACGTCTGGCACGCTTCACCGACAATATTTTCTTCCCCTTTCTCCTCTGCGAGGTCAAGTGCGGCAATGAAGCCATCAACCGTGCCGATCGCCAGAACATGCACAGCAGCAGCATGGCAGTCCGAGCCATTGTCAAGCTCCTCCAATCCCTAGGTGACCACAACGATGCCAACGACCTCAATGGGCAAATCCTGGTCTTTTCCATCTCACACGACAATGAACGGGTCAAGATCTATGGCCACTTCCCAATTTTGTCATCCAGCGGCAAGACAACGACAACAACTTGCTATCGCTTCCCCGTTGCCTCGTTTGTGCTCAACTTTGATGGCAGCCAAGGCTGGAAGAAGACTGCTGACTTTGTGCGCGAGGTCTACAAGACATTCGTGCCGGCCCATCTGCAACGCATCCGCGATGCGCTTGCTCAGATGGACGATCCTAGGAAGCGGCAGTCGACAACAGCAGCGCCTTCCACAACGAGCGGTGGTGGTGAAGAGGATCGTTCACATGACGTTGACCACCAGAGTGCCACCTCATCGCACGACCCTACTGGCGTGTTTAAGATTCCAGATCTTCCAGCCAACAAGAAGCAAAAGGGCGAATTGTCTGTGCTGCAGGAATTGCTCGCTCAGCAGAAAGCTCAGCTGAAGGTGTTGCAAGAGCAGATGGAGGAGCAACGCAAGCAGAACCAGGAGCAACTGGCAGAGCAACGCAAGCAGAGTCAGGAGCAACTCACCTTTCTGCAGCAGCAACTGAAGCATAGCCAGGATCAGATGGAGGCACAACGCATGCAACACCAAGAGCAGATGGAAGCACAGCGCAAGCAGAGCCAGGAGCAGATTGAAATGCTCAACCAGCTGTTGAAGCGATCCTAGCTCAGATTGACCGAGGCCTCCCGCACATGGCTAACGATTACGACTTACGATGTGTTTACTGCTTGTTAAATTATATACCTGAACGATGAATAAGAATGCATTTAATGTCGCTATGAGTGTAAATTGGACTAACCCAACTGGGACAACAACATTCTGGAACATTCTTCTTTGGAGCTAACCTCTTCAAGTCTAGTTCAGCATGGTAACTTCTTCTTAGTCATCACTATCCCAACTATTCTTCTCTATAGTATCAGCCTCGTTCTACCAGCAACTGACCATGGATTTTGCCAAATCCGGAGCTGATGCTCTTGCTGCCGGTGACCCGGCCACTGCAGTTACTCAGTACACCAAGGCGCTGCTGGTGCACCCGGCATCGCCTGACTACCTGACACAGCGTGCAACAGCATTTGCCCGGCTGAGACCAGCCAGATATGACCTGGCCCTGAGGGACTCGGAGCTGGCTGTGCTGTGTGGCCGCAAGCGGTCCAGTAGGAAACACATCCAGGCTGCCCAGCTGCGACGTGTGGTTGGCCTGTACCACAACGGCCGGTATGCCGAAGCAAAGTACGTGCTGGGCACAATGCAAAAGTGGCTGCCCAGGGAGGCCGAGGGAGAGGAGAAGCTCCAGTCGGCGATGAGCGGCGGCGACCAAAAGGCCTCAATGGAGGTCAAAATCTGGCAGAGCAAAGTCACCAAGAGACTGGCCGAGAACCCACAGCCAGAGTTCTCCTCCAAAGACGAATACCCAGAAGGCACAGATAAGGATGTGGCTGATGCAGCGCTGCTCAAGCTGTACAAGAGCCAGCTCAAGCCTGACGGGACCTTTGACTTTAACTGGCAGCCTGGCCAGGACTCGTCAGCAGCATCTACTACAGCAGTGAGCGCGCCTTGTACCACAACCACAACCACGACTACCAGCACCACCACTCCTGCGCCTGTGTCTGTGCCTGCCAAAGTCCGCCATGAGTGGTACCAAAACAACCAATCCGTCATCCTCACCCTGTACGCCAAGGGCGTGCCCAAGGACAAGGCGCAAATCGAGATCCAAGCCGACTCGGTCTCGATCTCGTTCCCGCAACCGTCCGACCCGGCCGCGACTTTCTCCTTCGCCATCGACCCGCTGCACGCCCTGATCGATGCCAGCAGCAGCACGGCCAAGATCATGTCGACCAAAGTCGAGCTCACGCTCAAGAAAGCTAGCCCGGGTGTGAAATGGCCGGCTCTGGAGGGCACCGAGCCGCTGCTGCAACAACAACAACAACAACAACAACAACAGAAGCAAAACACAGACGACACAACCACTTCTGCATCGACTACTCCTTCTTCCGACCCCGACCCCGTCGCCAAAGCCGCCGTCCTATCCTCTCTCCAACACAACGCACAGCCCCAACCACAAACAGCCGGGGCCCCCGTCTACCCGACCTCTTCCAAATCCGGGCCGAAAAACTGGGACAAGTTGGCCAAAGACTTGACCAGGAAGAAAACGAAGCAGCAGTCAGATGGGAAGGATAAAGGCAGCCACGTCGAAGAAGAAGAAGACGACGACGACGACGACGAATTCGGCGGCGACGCTGTCGATGGCTTCTTCAAGAAACTGTACAAGGGCGCGGACCCAGATACGCGACGCGCGATGATGAAGAGCTTCCAGGAGAGTAATGGCACCGCGCTGAGCACGAATTGGGCCGAGGTCGCGAGTAAGCGGTATGATCCGGTGGAGGAGGATAAGAAGGATTGATAACTAGGAGATGAGATGCGGACTGGGCGGGCTAGGCTAGTCAGACTGGCTGGCTGGGTAGTAGGTAGTACGGCGGTGGTTAGTAACTAGTTTGCATGATGTTGTTGAAGCAAGTATGAGCGAATGGGGTATTGGTACTGGGGGGAGGGAGAGCAAAAAGTAGGATATCTTTCTTTTTTCAAACACACGAAGCCGAGAGAAATGGATTGATGATGCAAGCACAACAGGTGGAAACCGGAAAGAAGGATGACTCGACTGCCAACAACCCCCGCCAAAAGGTACATTTCAAAAAAAACAACACAGTCGTATCCTTCATATCCAAGACCCAGACAAGCAAGTCATCTGCTTCTGCTCCTGCTCCTGCTGCTTTTACAGGTTCCAATTCCAGTACCTTATCATCCATATCCAAGGAAGCCGAGTTCATCAAAAGGTCGGTCTGTTTTGACCCCTTAAAACCCAAAACGAACGCCCCCAAATGAATACACCAACGGCATCACCTCGTAATCATAATCATCAAACCTCAACAGTAGTTGCTAGTTTCCCTTGCTAGTTTCCCTTGCTAGTTTCCCTTGCTAGTTTCCCTTGCTAGTTTCCCTTTCTTGTCCTTGCTAGTTTCCCCGTCAGTAATAGTGCGATCGCCCAGTAGCTTCAGAGTCAAAGGTAGTATTGGTATTGGTCATGACGAGATCGACGTCCTCGACTCCGGCACCCAGCTGGCGTTTGAGGCTCTTGTTGTCGACTTTAAGCACCGAGTACATTGACGTGGTCATGGTGCGGGTGTCGCCCAGACTCCTGGCCTTGATCTGGCACAGCTTGTCGCCGGCGACGTTGAAGACGAGCTGCTCGTTGAAGTTAAAGTACTGGGCGTAGAAGCACGAGGCTTTGACCATGTCCCAGAATCCGTCCATTGTCAGGTAAAAGCCGTGTGTGCTGGCGACGGTCGGGTTCTGATCTTCCAGAGGCTTGATTGCCTCAAAGCGTTCCGCCACGGCTGCAAGACGGCGTCTATAGCTGTTCGATTCGAAGTTGTCTGCCCGTTGTGACCCCCTGCGCCAATCCTCGACAATGTCGTTGATCTCGCGTTTTAATGCCACCAGGATGTCACGTAGGACCGCGTTGCTCTCCTTACTCTGTGGTCGTCCCGGGCATTCCGTCTGCTTCCACAGCCGGTCAAATGGCTGGATCAGACACCTGTCCTGCGATGGCTTCGGTCGACGTTTGGCCCAATCAGTCAGGATGCGGTCCTTCTCCTTCTCAGCAACGCCAAATCGCAAATAGTCGACGATATTCGCTGAGTTGAATGCGGAGCTGTTACCTTCTCGGACTGTTGCCTTGAAGGCCGGAATATCCAACGGTGATTTCCCACAGGTTTTCTGCTTGACAGCAATCCAGCTCTCGCTAGACAACTCGTAGCCCTGTTTAGATGCGTCAACAAGAAATGAGGCCAGGGCTGCCAGATGGATTGCTTCCTTGCTCTGAAGTGCTGCCATGCCTCCTCTCCTCAGCGAGTCCCGATAGACAAGCATCTGGTGCGTGTTTGTGCACTTTCCCAGGTATGAGTATGACATGTTGAAGCGGAAACATCCTTCGAGGAAGTTTTGGATTTCCTCTTCTCCGACCGTATCGCGAGGAAAGATAGAGCCAAGGGGCTGTGACCGATTGACCAGTCCACACGCTTCTGGTGTGATGTCGTTGGGAGGACCCGGTTCGTAGTTCTGGAACTGCGTGACCAGGTCCTGATCCCAACAAACCCACACTCCGTCGCCATCATAATCACCCTGTCATAGGTTAGCGCAAAGCCCCGGGGTTTATGCAACATAGAAAATCAGCGACTCACTCCCGAGAGCAAAGAGGCCAGCGGCACCTTGCCCTTGATCGAGAAGAATACCACATCTCGACAATCCGACAGCTTGGGCTCAAATCTAAACCTTACTCTCTGAATATCAGAGGGCAAGTTGGCCGGATTGCGGCCGACCAAGCCGTCACAATCAGTGACAAATGAACCTGACAGACCTTTGACGGGATCATTCCAAGGAACAGTGAAGCCCAGGTGAATCTCGCCTTCGTCGAGAAAACCACACAAGTCTGGCACACAATAAACGTAAGTCGACTGCGGAACTGGGATTTTCATCTTCTCTATATACGAGGATGAGTAGTAGGACACTGTCTGTCGAATAAGGTCGTGTAGAAAATTGCACTCTGCTGGTCGGAATCCAGCATCCAGGAGCATGTGCATCCTTTCTACCTTGTTCTCAGGCAAGGCGCCCGTGACTTTGATCTCACTGTCGCGCATCACATGGTGGAATGTCTGGAGCCATGACCTAATCAGTCTCGGGTCTTCTTGGGCTTGCAGAAGCTCGTCATAGTAGGTCTTGAACGAGTCCTCAAGTCTTTTTTTGAGTACGATTGAAGGCACGCCCCGATCATTGAGCACGGTTATGAACTGGGCATTTATTGCCCCAGCTCCCGTGCAATTTGACCATGCTGAGACTTCGAATGTCCGCTGAAGATCACAAGCCTCTCGGTGTCGAGGGTGAGGCTTGATCTTAAGTTGAGATGGTGTGACCTCAAGTGAGAATTTCTGACCAGTATCGGGCATTGAATGCCATCGATCCACGATCCAGACACCTTTGGCGCCAGAGATGCGGCCTTGAAATGCAGCCGGGATCTCAGCGAGGCCCAGCATCTTGCGGATCTGATCTGCCAACTCAAAGGACATCATGGCACAGCCATCATTCATCACTGTCTCGCCGTCAATACCGTATCTGTCATCGGCCTCAACGAACTCGTCTTGGTTCAGTACCACGGTTGGAATAGTCTTGGATAGGCCAAGTTTGAGGCGGGCAAACAACTTGAAATCAGAAGAGCCAAGGTTATGGCTCCAGGAAAGATGCCAGTCTAGGAACTCTTTGAGCGTTATGTCCCGCGTCTCAGGCCTAGGACTCAGTTCATCGAGGCCAATGCCACTAAGAGCGACGAGAACGAAGCGGTTGTAATGCACATTCTTCATCTCCTTTGTTTTGTCTTCTCTGTAAAAAACCCGCCACCGTCGTCCAGCAAGAACTATGTCTTCAGACGATAAAAGTTTCAAGACCGCATCGTGGATTGCTTTGCTGTCACCCGGCCGAGACTGCTGGTCCCATGGGATACTCTTCTTGTCTACCGGCGGGACATTGAGAGTCAGATAGCGAGTTCCACCAAGATAACGGTGAAAACGACAGGTTCGCTCAATGGCCGGCCCGTTTATCTGCAGTTTGAACAGGTCGCCGCTTGACGGTGCCGCCCAGTCAAGGGTTGCAGACAAGTAGACCGACTGCCACCGTTCCTCTTTGGGCGCCCATGAAGCAGGATCTGTGAGGTTGTGTGGACCTCTCTTCTTGGAAAGGAGCTTGATTGCCTTCCACCGCGCAGATGCATCATTGATATTACTGCCACACAGTGACTCCAAGGATCTAAAGACAGATATCGATTTGAGGCCCCAGCTCAAGGCCAGGCTTTGTATCTCGTACATAGCCTCGAACGACAAATGGGAGGGTAACTTCGAGTTGACGGGATCAAAGGCCGAACGAGCCTTGTCAAGAAAACTTGGAGCTGGACTGCTGCTTATGGGGCCGCCCAGGAAGTCCAGCGATCTTGAGAGGGAAGGGTCTTGGAGAAGTTCCCGAGCCTGGTCAATGGGAAAGTAATCCTGACTTTCGTCATTTTCCCCATCTTCCAACAGCGTTGTTTCGGCCGTGGGGGGGTCGGTGATGTCTGTGTCGAAGATGTCCGATCGCCGGCGCGAAGAGGTAGAATCAAAGCTCGCAGTCGGAGGCACTGCTTCGGATATGAAAGAGTCAACTGCCACGGCTTCGATATTCTGCTTTGGCTGTTTGGTTGGACTCGTGGGGAATTGCCCTCCATTGTCGCGTTTGTGGCCACTAGTTGGCCTCGGTGACGGTGTGACTGGTCGCTCAGGCACATGATGCTCTGTCTTGATCGACCTATCCTGATATATCGGGCCAGTCCTGGACAAGGAATCACGGGCTCGCGCCTCAACATAATATGGCTCCAGGATGTGTTCGAGCGTGGCTAACAATGCCTGTCTCTCAGATGCAGTCACGGCAGTTGATTTGATATTCGTCGTCTTTGCCATGCCGGGCTTGACAATAGGATACCGGGGCAAAGTACCGGCGTCTTGCCTTGGCTTCACTATCCAATTTGACCTGCTCTGTCTCGCTTGGGCATCAAACCTCTCCACAATGGGATTGAGAGAGTCGAGCTTGAAGAACAAGTAATGAAGACGGGCAGAGCATTTCCTCGCAAGGGCAAACGTATTCTCCGCAGCCTGTGCTGAGCGTCCACTCTGATGAGGGAGTTGAAGATCCCATTTTGCATTGAGGCGGTGGACGATGTCGTCAAGCTCACCCGAAACCTTTTGAAGGATCACTGGTTGCGACATGTCAAGTATAGGCAAAAGAATGCGGATGTTGAATGGCTTGCATATTCAGCCAATCTTGGAGACGGAGTCTGCCCCAAAGGCCTGCAAACAATGGTACTTGTTTGATGGAGGAGATATGAAGATGGGATCATCCCACAACAACCAAAACAACGAGAGAAACAATGTCCAATGAATGAAGCAGCCAATTGGCAATCCAGAGCTGGAGAAGAGGTGCAATTAAAAGAGTGTCAGCGAGAACAGCCCCGTTCAGTATTGTGGTGGTCGAAGTTGAGGAAAGGCTGAATGGGTTGAGCCTGAGGCAGGAACAATGGTGGTGGACGCGGATGCCAAACGCGCCGTCCCGCGCCAGGTGGGGTGTGCCTAGCTATAATTAGCTCTAGCGCCGCGTAAACCCTCCGCCTATAGGTTGCCTCGCAACAGGAAGGTGCCTCCGAAACCACCACCTGCTCGCTTAAAAACGAGGGGTCACTGAGGCTTCAAACAGGTCGTACGGTTCAGTTGCCAGGCTGGGGGAATATTGGAATGACGGAGCCCGATAGTGGTGTTGCAGAATGTGAGTTTGAGCAGACAAATGCTGCACCGTCGTCACGATATACCATGATGCGGTCGATGATGCTCACCTCCCAACTCCAAGTTTTCGTGATCACACGACGAGGCAGACAGACAGGCATCTTTGCGTAGGTGGCGGAGCCTGGGCTACAGGCATGCCAGGGCCAATTCCACTAACTCGTACGCCAAATGAAAGCGCTTATGGCCCGTGATGAACCAGATGAATTACACCGCATCTCGAAGCGCGCGACAGTGGAGTTCATGGCAATGGGTATCAGTAGTGGCGGGGTTGGAATAGATGGGAGAAAGGAAAAAGGAACGATGAGAGTGTAGAAGGGAGACTGATATAGACTGCCTCGGCCTCTACAGCCGCCGCAGGAACTCACAGCCTGGGCCCGGCGATTGGCCCTGACTCATCTTGCCACCCTCATCAGTCATGGCACCGCCAGCTACTAAGCCCAGTGCGCTGGCGTTGATCAGGCCTTCAGCCCTCAGCCTCGCCGGCTTCCTCGAGGGTTTGACGAGCCACTGTGCAGAGGTTAGCATGAGAATGACAGCAACAGGAGCAAGGGAGCATGAAAATGACAGCAACAGCAACAGCAACAGGAGCAGGGGAACACGGCTTACAAGCTAATCCTCCTGGCCACGCCTTGCAGCTTCTCGTCCTGATCGGCCTCCTTGGCCGCCCTTTCCAGGGCTGCCTTTCTGTCATCGTGGCTCTTCTTCTCAATCTCATCGGCCGAGGGTGGAAGCCTCTCGTTCTGGATGTCGACTTTTCGTGCGTCTTCAAAGTTGTGGATCGCTTGTTTGATACCCTCAGCACCGAGCATCAATGTACCCGCAGGCAGCCGTCCTCCAGTTTGCGTCTTCAATTCTGTCACACGCTCCGACTCTTCACGCAGCACTTGGAAGACGCGTGAGAGGCGGCCAATGGCCAGGATCTTGTTCTTGATAGCTCGTCGCTTGGCTTCCGCACTCTCGCTGTCAGACAATGGCGGCGAGACTGGGCCGCCAGACAGAGGGGTGTCGTCGTCCAGCTCCTCCTTGGAACAAGTGTTGAGGATGGCGATCAGCATGTCCGTGATCTTCTCGCCCACAAAGGGCAGTGACCAGGTAAATACATCCATGAAGTTTGGAAGCCAGTAGGGGTGCGGCGTGCAGTTGAATTGACGGATGTTCATCACGTTGTTTTCGTACTTGAGCACAGCCGCCTTGTTGTTGTACACGTCCAGGTAGTTGGGCGCGCTGAAGATGGTCATCACACTGGGAAAGCCAGTCGTCCTGGTCTTGCGATACATGCGATATCCGGCGTCTTGAGCCTCATGAGCCCTGATAATGGACAAGAGGTTGTTCTTTTCAAGGAAATTGCATGCGGCCGGGTAGGAGAAGAAGTAGGAGCATCCTCGCACATGGTTGTGTACGTAGAACTCGCCCGTTTTTTCCTGACCAAACTCTTCCAGGGGATCGGCCCACAGAATATCGCACATGAGGCCGTGGGTGGGCGGCTCGCGGAAGCGATCGATGGTCTTGATGTCTTCCAGTGTGTGCAGCTCGGGGCTCAAGCCGCCGTGGATGCACAAAAACTGCTTGTTCATGACGGCGGCGAGCGGCAGCGAACAGAACGAGTCCATGCAGGCCTCGTACACGTCCAGGCTGTATTTGTGTTTGCACTCCAGCTTGAAGGTGAAGTAGTCGGTCAGATGGCGGCACTCGTGGTTCCCTCGGAGGAGCCATAGCGAGTTGGGGTACCAGATCTTGAGGGCCCAAAGGTAGAGAACACACTGCACAGGTCAGCCGATGTCGACGCCGACGTGGGTGGTCTCATCAGCACCGCATACCTCAATGCTAAAGTATCCTCGATCGACATAATCGCCCAGGAAGAGGTAGCGGGTCTCTGCCGGGTCGCCGCCCACTTCAAACAATTTCATCAGATCAAAGTACTGGCCATGTACGTCGCCGCACACGGTGATGGGGGCGTCCATCTCAAGCAGGTTGGGCTCGGCTGTGAGCAGCTTTGTGCCCTCGGCAAGAATCCACAGGGCCTGGTCTTGGGTCAAACGGCCCTCGCGGTAGAAGTGCTGCTTAAGGAAGGCCAGGTTCGGCTTCGATCGGTCGTGGGGCGACCAGAACTGGTCGTCGGTGGCGACCTGCATCGCTGGCGCCTGGACATCTGTGCAGCGTCAGACACGAGTCTTTGCCTTGTCTGCCTCTTCTGCTGCGGCTGCTGCTCGCTCACCTTTGCATACTCTTTCCTGGGTGCTGACTTGGGTGCCATCTTCCATGGTGTGCAGAGTGAAATCGATTTCAGGCACCGGCTTCTTCTCGAGCACCGCTCGCTGGATTGGGCCGTCCATGGTGGAAGCAGGAGCGCGCCAGGCGCAGTTGCCAGCCCGTTATATCACTCTGTTGCGCTTGCCGCTTGCTTCGTACGTCCTTGCCCACTGCGCGACTCTCTCGTCAGTTGCCAGGCTACTTTCGGCAGGCGCACGTGCGCGGGGGGGCGAGTGGAGGGGTGGAGGAGAGGAGAGACGGGTCGATGGCTGCGGCAGTGCTCATTAATATGGCGGCCTGAAAGACTGACCGACGCCTAAAAGCAGATTCTATTTTGAGGCACAAGAACAGTGGCACAAGGGCAATGCGGCTGAAGACAGCCAAGAGAGCCGGTACAAGGACGATCGATACAATGGTCACTAAATTCCTTCGGCATTACTAATTTAGTAACTTTTCCATGAAACAGGTACAAAGTATCAGGCTGTGTGAGTTTTATAATATCTCTCCATCTACTTGTCTATTCTGCTAGAAGTGCGAGTGAGGCACCACCTTGCTGGTTCTTTCGAGCGTCTTGGAATGGGAATCTCGAGACATTCAATCCTCTGACCGCCACTGTGGCGTATGATTCAGGCCAGACTCGAGTGTGTAAGCAGGTTCCAAAGAGGTCTCCCCACGAGTATATACCCAACTCAGTGGTCAGACAATCTTCTTGACGCTGTTTCCAGACACTGCCATTCAGATTGAACCATGTCTATTTGCCCTAGGTTCAACCGGTATGAGATTTGGACCACCACACAACACAGCCTGACTCATGATAGAGCGGATGAGACAGGCAAACCTGCAAAGATCAGTGCTTTTTATCACAGAACTTGATGCATTACAATTATTTTTGCATTTCTGCTGATCAAGTTCGACTGCTGAGTGATGTCATGGTCTTGCTTCTAAGTTAGTTATAACTAGGGGTTAACTGGGTTGACTGACAGGCTGAGTTAGTTATAACTAGGGGTTAACTGGGTTGACTGACAGGCTGAGTTAGTTATAACTAGGGGTTAACTGGGTTAACTTATAGGCTAAGTTAGTTATAACTAGGGGTTAACTGGGTTAACTTACAGGCTAAGTTAGTTAAGTTAGCTGCTCCAAGTTAATGATTAGTATCAAAGGCTCTGAACTTTAGGTCTTGTAGGCTTGGCAGTATTGCTCTGGCATGTACTGTGTGTGATGCCATTGCCATTTCACTGGTAGAAGACAGTGATTGAGAGTCGCTGCCATGTTTGATGCCCACAGTAGGTGTGTCCCTAGGCTGTTGCAAGTTCACTAATGAATAATATCAAGAGCCCAACCAACTGCTGGCCCAAGTGCCCTTGACAGTGTCGCCCTTCCTGTCGCTGCCTTCCACAGTGACCTTGCCGTACAGTTTCCGCCACGAAGTCCCCTCGTCTCTACCGCCGTCGGTCATTGACGACGCCTCCGACAAGCCCAAGTACATCGTCTCCTCCAGTGGACACACGGCGCACCCAGACGACATTATCAACTCGAGTAATGCCCTCCGACAGCATATCAGCAAGACAGCAGACGATGCAAGGAAACAGATAGAAGCATGGGAGCAGAGCATCAAGGACCGCGAACTGGCAGAGAAGAGGCGGGTGGCGCCAGGATGGCTGGATCGAGAAGAAAAGATGCTTGAGCCGACCAAAGTTGCCGCCGCTGCCGCCACCAGTAGCAGCAGCAGCAGCAGCAGCAGCAAACAGAAGGCTCAGCAGGCAGCCGCCGTACCCGTACCGCTGCAAAGTCGAGAAGGCGAAGAGATCGATCGCGCATTTGGTAATCTTGCAGTCAAGTGACGGCAACCGCCCCTGTGCATGCCATGCCGTCCGTTGCGGAAGCAACCGGCGTATCTTTGCCCAACTGCTGCAACAACACACTCATCAGTTGACTAAATAAACGAGAGCAACCGGCTGCTGACAATGGCCGCATCCGATTCATCTGACTTCCTGAAAGAGCCCTTCCGCACCTGGCACTCGACCCTCGTCTACCTCTTGCTCTGCGGCTGTCTCGCGTGGGCAGCCTTCTACATTGGGGCCAAATACGCGGAGCTCCTGCCGACAACAACATCGCCCGTGAGGCGACAACCAGGCCGAAACCTCAGTCACAGCCCGCCACCTCCCTTTTCTGGCGTCTCACGGCGCACACGGCGTCTGAACGCACCCAGCCCGCTCTCTCAAGTCAGTTACACACCATCAACAAGCTCTACCACCAACAGCCAGACAGACAATCGAAGAGCAGGCATCAAACGCAATAGACCAGCCTGGCATCTAGCCTCTGCCCATGTTGCCATCGGAGAAGTCAGTCAGGGCACGATTGCTCGACGAAGATCAGATAGGGGAGACTAGACTTGGGTAAGTTGATACATCTGCTAATCTCGACTTTTGTCTTGCTCTAGCCTAACAATTGCTCTATAGCTTTAGTGTCGGCCTTACGGAATGCAGTATCCGCCATCAATCAGGAAATCGGCACCGGTGGTGTAGGTGCTGGCATCGCTTGCCAGGTAAAGATATGCCCCTACAAGCTCGATCGTTTCTCCTTCTCGGCCCATGGGGATCTTGTCTCGCCAGCTGTCCTTCATCTCATCTGGGATGAAATTGCTGACTATGGAGTCAAGGTTAGCTGATGTCTGAGGAGGGTTTGGACAAGACTCACTCTCGGTTCGGATGTAGCCAGGCGAGATGCTATTCGCCCTGGCAAACTGAACCCATTCGAGGGCCAGACTCTGACAGAAGTGCCTCACTGCTGCCTTGGCGCCATTGTATGCCGTCTGCAGCTGGGGGAGCTGTGTGCCGAAAAAGATGAATTGTCAGCAACAAC
The DNA here is from genome assembly GCA_003693665.1 of Chaetothyriales sp. CBS 134920. NCBI lineage: Eukaryota > Fungi > Ascomycota > Eurotiomycetes > Chaetothyriales > Domatiomycetaceae > Domatiomyces > Domatiomyces catenatus. The sequence continues at coordinate 97,302 of QQSL01000058.1, forward strand.
TTCTGCCCTCGATGCCAAAAGGACAAGGCAGGGGGGGGAGAAGATGCACACTCACATTGGCAATATGCCCACTCATCGACGCAGTCGCGATAAAGCTCCCATACTTGAAGCCTTGCAGCCCCTTGTTCTTCTGCTCCTGCCAGATCCGCCCCGCCGTCCTGGCGCAGTAGTAGACCCCGTCGACATCGGTCGCAATCACATTCCGATAGTGCTCCAGACTGCCCGTGATGATCGGCCCCTCGGTCCACGGAATCCCGCTGTTGGCCACAAACACATCCAGCCGGTTGTTGAACCCTGGCGCCTGGATGTGCGTCGTAATCGCCCGGTCGACCTCCTCGGCATTGCGCACGTCCACCTTGTACGCCGCCGCCCGCACGCCCTCGAACTCGTGCTCGATCTCTGCCGCCCGCGCCACCGCCTTGTCGTTTGAGTGGTACCACAGGATCACATTCGCCCCCGCCTCGGCATATCCCCGAGCCACTGCAAGCCCAATCCCCGCACCCGCACCCGTGATGATGGCGGTCTTCCCCTTGAGCGAGAACAGCGGCAGGATCCGCTGGTTGGCTTCAGGTGCCTCCGTGTTGTAGTGCGTGAAGACGCCGTTCTTGGCTGCGCCCTCCATTGTTATTGATTTTTATTTTTATTTTATTTCTTTTTTTCGCGTAACTGCGGGAAAAAAAAGGTTTGCTCGAATAGTTATCTTAATTGTCTTGGTATGTTCAATCAATTTATATACCGTCCTCGAGCACAAGCTACATTACCGCTTTGGGGGGGGGGGACTGAGGCGGCGGAGGGGAGAAGGCGGCAGAGAGTCCGAGAATGGGCATTTGCCGACAAATCACGGCGGGCAACTCATCGGAGATGTCCTGTACAATCCACAACAACAGACCAGATCCAAGTTAGCCAAGTTAGCTATCGCTAAGGGGTGGCATGGTGTCCTCGTCTCCATCATCTTTATACGGCCAATTACGCCAGCAAGTCTCGCGTTGGCCCGGCTCAGCCTGCCTGAGCATTTCCATGCGAAACTGGCGATTGCCCTCGGCCGCGCGCTCAAAGTTGTCGGGCTCGGTGCCGCCCTCGAGGTCGATCTCCAGATGTGCTCTCACCCGTGACAGGAGCTGTTCGGACTCGTTCCATTCGCGCGATTCCGCCATGGCCGCGTCTCGCTCTTCGCTGCTGAATTCAACGGGACAGGCACAGTCTCCTGATGAGACCTTGGCCCATACCGAGGGCGTGGTGATGCCGACCAATGCCGCGCGTAGGTTGATCACGTCTGCGTCCCAGGGATAGCCGGTCTGGCGGATGAGATACTGGAGCATTCCAAGATGAGGCGTTTTCAACACTTTCATGTGTTCTTCATGGTGCACGCCTGTTGCCGCTGTATAGTAGAGGTTGGCTTCTTCCAAGCGAAACTGGGCTTTGCATTGTCTCTGTTCGTCCATACCCATCTTGTCGAAATCATCGGGCAGGGAGGGAATCTGCAGGCTTTGGGGCTGGGACGAGTCGTGCTCGCAGAAGCCGGGATAGCCTGCTTGCATGAAGCGTGGGAATATCACAGCATCCTGCCAATCAATGACACCGATGATCTTGGATGATCCAGGGGCCAAGATGATGTTGCTCAGGCTCAAATCGGGATGTCGTAACGTCGGGGTGCTGTAAGACCCCGGTCGGATTATACGAGGCGCCAACCGAAGGAACTGCGAAAGCAGCAATGTGTGCTCAGATGGGTGAATGTTGTGCTTGGTTGGTAGAAGGAATGTCTGCCGGGGCTGCGGTTTGGCATGCTGCTGGATGACCGCCATCTCTCGGCGCGCGGCGGAGGTAACGCAGTCGACGGGGGAAAGCCCTGTTGCGACTATTAGCCCAGTCCATGCAGGAACAAAATCCTTACACGGCCCACGGTCAATCTCTGTCTTGCTTCGTTCGCCATGCCAAAACTGCCTGCTTGACACAGGTCCAATGACAAAATCATCCACGACTGGTATCTGGACTTCCTTGCCAAGGTCATTCTTGTGGTATAAGCTTCCGTACGCAGGAAAACAAAAGTCAAATATTCTCCTCTCCATATCTGCGACTTGAGTTATGATGTCTACGACCTCATCAGTTGTTAGCGATAACCAGCGTGAGGCCAGACTGTCGCCCTCAATCCGCTGCATGATAATATACTCTGCTCCGACAGGATTATCCGACGTCGCTGAATATGCAAAGATCTCTGGCACTGGCAGTTTGAGAACCGAGCGCAGAAAGTGCATGGTGGCAACCTCACTCGCAGTTGTATAGTGAGCAGGCCCGGCAATGGACGCGGGGATCCGTGCAATCGCTTCGGGCTCATTCTTTTCACCACGCAGGATGAAGACCTTGTTGAAGCCTCCCTCGACCAGCTTGGCAATGTCAGGGGGATGGTCTAGGTGCATGGCTTGGGCGGCAATCCGTTGGAGTTCGGCGGGTCGAAACTTGACATATCTTTCCTTTAAACGGTCGGCCTCGTTGAATCTGGCTAGCAGTCAGCAGCTGAGACCAAAGCCATAGTAGACATCACATCCATCCATCGTCGCGAGGTATTTCGAAAGAATTCCTCGTGGGCTGTCTGTGCGCTGGTGGATAAGTGATGGCGCGAGGGAATAGATAGAGTAGATTGCTCAGAACAGGGCCATAAACAGGTCTGGAGTGGTTTCCTTCTGGCAATGGCGAGCCTTTGAAGAAAGTTCACCATTGTTGGATGACAATAAGATGAAGTTGCATGAAGTTGACGCGAAGAGACCAGATCAGGCTAGACTGGGCCCAGTATTAAGAGATTAGATTAGATTAGATTCATCTCTATTACTTTTTCGAATCATCATCACTGGCTTGAGCAGAGACCGTCGTTCAGACCGTCATAGAGACCGTCGTTCAGTTCATCTCAGTAATCACAGTCCTTGTACAAGGTCGAATAGTCCCAACACTCCAACGACTCTTGTTTAAAGTCTTCCTTGCGTCTGGTGTTACATCCGCCTCGACTGGAGGCAAAAGCGATGACAATTTTAATGGCTCAATCGCCAAAGAAATTGTCCCACAGCCATTTGAAGAAGCCACCTTCGCCGTCGGTACCGCCTTCACCAGCTGCTTGCCATGGGTCGTTGTCGCCCCCCCACACGTCTGGGCCGCCGCCCTCGGTCCCACTGTGCATTGATTGGGGAGTGTAGGGGTCGTCATATGGCTGCTGGGCTCCATATGGCTGCTCAGGCGCTTGTGGGCTGGCACTGTCAGCGGTATTGCGGCCCATACCACGCTGCATCGCCTCATAACCAGCAATGGAGCCAGCCCCCGCCATAGCGCCTTCGCCGACGCCAATCTCGGAGGCTCCTGCTGCGGTGCCGCCCACAGCACGGCCAACTCCACCAACAACGGCCCCCGCACCTGCAGCACCGGCCTCTGCTGCTCCTCCAGCCGCGGCACCACCCGCGGCACCACCGGCCGCCTCTCCTCCTCCGCCCATCCAGATGGGAAAGAAGCCAGCGCTGGATCCCGCGCTGCTGTGACGGGAGAAATAATCAAAGTCGACAGTGACAGCAGTGGCGAGCATGACAGCACGCTGATCAAGCGTCATGCCGCGGTTATCGTGTAGACCACCCACCGCTTCGGCATAGGCTCGTGGGGTCTGGTGGGTTTGTGAGATGGTGTGGCTCTGGTCAGCCTCCTGCTCAAGGCCAGCCGAGTCCATTCGGAGCACGTAGGCGCCAGTATCGGTAAAGATTTCGCGTGCAAAGCCTCTGAAACTTCGGTTGACCGACCCCAGGAGGCGATTGTCTGCATCGAGTAGAGAAAAGTCCCAGCTGAGAAAGGGCTCGTCAATGCGGGCAAACTGGGCCATTTCTATGCCAGGCGAGGCCGTCGTGCGCGTCAGGTTCGCCTGATCAGACTGTCGGGCCAGGTAAAGGCTGTATTTCCGCCGCAAAGGCGCCCACTCTGACTGCGCTTCGCCGACAATACGCATGGCCTCAAGCGGAAGGGGGGAGACGCGGTGGAGCTGCTCGACGGCCTGAGACAGAGTCATGTCGGTCGACGTAGACAGCTGTATACCGGCAGCCGGGTCCTGCGCGTCAAAGACACGGATGGTGGAGTTGATCCAGGAAAAGGGCCGGTGGAAGCGCAGGACCTCTTGGCCATGCCGGTCAAAGACGTGCGCGGTAAAGGATCGGTGGGTGCGGAACCATTGACGGCCCATTGCCTTGGCAATGCCGCCGTCGTGCTCGGCGAGGTAGCCAATGTGCTGGCCATGGGGATCCAAGATAATATATCTGTTTGCCTGCTCGAAGCCCAAGAAGACATTCATCATCTCGATCTGGCGTTGCACGACAATGCCCGACTCGGCCAGGATCTGTCTGGCGGGGTGGTCTGACTTTAGAACCGCGTTCGGGTCTTCGGCGATGTGGACCGGAGCCAGGAGACTGTTGTCCTGGTCGCTGGTCTGGGCTAGAAGGCTCGCCATCGACGGCGGCGGTGATGCCGGAGCGGCCGCGTCGGACCCGTGTGCGGGGCCATCCTGGCTTGCGGGCGACGGGGATGACGAAGATGGAGGGGTTGGCCGTCTGCTCTGTCCCGGCGGTGTACGGAGGGTGCGTCTGGTGGTGGAGGGAAGGAGCGAGGGAAGGGCGGGGCGCAGGACAGTGGCACTGATGGCAGGTGCACTGTGCAGCAGTCGCGATGACAGCATTTTTGGCTGTTGGTGGGGAATGAGGAGTGAGGAGCTGCGGCCAAAGACAAATGGAACCTATGCCATTGCCAATGGCCACAGGAGTGGAGGAATGGTGATTTGCAGAATTCGCAGAATTTCGCAGAATCCCTAGTGGTGACGAGCTGTTCCCTGGCTGATGCCTGGTGGCAGCTTCGTAATAGGCAATACCTGAATCAAAAAGATGGAAGTCGCGGCGATAGCTAGAGCAGGAATAATTAGGTTAGTGCCCCCCCCATCTCTATAGATAACGAACTTAACCATAACTTAAATGCAGTTAAAGGAGATACCCTATTACCTTAATTAGTTTCGGGTTGGTCTTAAATGCCCTTAAAGGAGATACCTTATTACCTTGATGATTACCTTAATTAGTTTCGGGTTGGTCGGGGCAAGTCATTGCTGCCGATCTCCCGCTCCTCGTTCTCTTCTCTTCCATCGGGGATGCTGGTCAACAGCAACACCGGAGGGATAAGTGTGCTCGCGATGGGCTCAATTGGCACTGTGGAATAGCCTTTTTCTTTTCCTATCTGATTGGGATTGCAATACGTCAAATACGACACGGTCGGCTAATTAATCTCTCCGATCCCTTTCATCGCTCTCTCTCTCTCAGATACTTCGCGTCAACGGGCCATCCTCCTGGCAACGACCTCCACTTACATGTCTTCCTGCTGATACCCCCGGGCGGCGCTGTTTGTACAGCTGATAGAAAGATACCCTGTATACGCTCAGATCCCGCGTTGCCGGCCATTTCGCCTCGACCAGAACATGTCACCATAGACCACAACGCTATAGCATCCAACGCCTTCTTGCTCACCATGAGGCTGTTCCTGCGCCAGATTTGGACGCTGACGGCCAAGAATCTTCTGCTTGTCCTTGTTCGACACTGGTTTTCCACGCCCTTGAGAGCATTTGTATTGCCATGTATCTTTGTGGCCTTCCTGTCCGTTGACCCGTCTTCTGTGCCGCACTTGGTACAGGACCGCTGACATGACTTGCACAGTGGATATGCGCGCAATCTCTTTATACCGCCGTCAGTCTATGGTATTGGTGACCCGGTCTCTGTTCGAACTCTCTCCGATGCGCTCCATCATGTCTCAGGCGGGAGGGATCAACTGGTCTTCGTCAACAACGGCTTGACCGGCGGCGCCATTGACGCGGTCATCGAGGATGTCATCCAACAGGCTGGCTCCTTTAGCGGCTCCATCCGCACTCTGACCGAGGAAGTCGACCTTCTCACCCAGTGTCGCAATTCGATCCGTGGCACCTCCCGGTGTATTGCTGGCGCAGTATTCTTCTCCTCGCCAGACGAGGGACCCGATGGCCGCTGGAACTACACCATCCGTGCTGATGGTGCTCTTCAAACCAAGATTGTGGTGGATTCCCACTCCAACGATGCCGAGATTTATCTGCTTCCTCTTCAACATGCCATCGATCGAGCCATTTCAAAGGTGAGCAACAATGGCACACAGCTTCCGGAAGAGGTCAAAGAGTACATATACACGTCTATGACGGCGAAAGAACGCCGAGCCCGGATCAGAGTTCGCTACATGGGCGGCATCATCGATATCCTCGGTATTGCCTTCTTCATTGGAATCGTCGGTGTTACCTATCAACTGACTGGTGTCATCGCCACGGAACGGGAACTCGGTATGGCCCAGCTGCTGGATTCCATGATGCCCAACCGGAAGCGCTGGCAGCCTCAGATGGCGCGCATCATCGCCAACCACTTGGCCTTTGACATCCTGTATGGGCCTGGTTGGCTTCTATCGGGAATCATCTTGTCCTTTGGCGTCTTTGACAAGACCTCGGCCGCCATTGTCATCATTTTCAATCTCCTGGCCGGCCTTGCTATGTCCTCGATGAGCATCCTCGGAGGAGCCTTCTTCCACAAAGCCCAACTCAGTGGCATCACCTCAGTCATTGCCAGTCTTCTGCTCGCAATCATCGCTCAGGTGGCTAGCAAGGCTGGAACGGCCTCGGTGGCGATCCTGTCGCTCCTGTTTCCCCCTATGAACTATGTCTATTTCATCATCTTCATGGCCCGCTGGGAACGACAAGATCTCGGCGCCAACCTGGTCCAGTCAGCTCCCAAAAATACGTCGGCGCTGCCAGGAATAGCTATGTGGGTCTTCAGCATCCTCCATATCATCGTATTCCCCATCCTGGGTGCCTGGGTCGAGCGCACCTTGTACGGAACGGCATCGAAAGAGCGCAGCTGTTCAGTTGCAAACGACTCGGAACCGGCTTTGTCTCTGAAGGGATTCACCAAAAGATATCCCGCAAGTTTGCAAAAGCGTGTCTGGTCGTTTCTCACTCGCAAACCTGCGCCAACAACGCTCGCGGTCGATGACCTGAGTCTGGATGTGCCCCGCGGAAGTCTACAGATCCTGCTTGGTGCAAACGGGAGCGGAAAGTCGACCACCCTGGACGCCGTTGCTGGCCTTAGCTCTACGTCCTCGGGCACAATAGCCCTCAGATATGCAGATGAGGGTGCTGGGCTCGGCCTGTGTCCTCAAAAGAATGTTCTGTGGGATGAACTGACGGTTGAAGAACACGTCCGCATTTTCAACAAGATTAAAAGCGTCGAGCTTGCCTCCAAGGAAGAGATCAGATCCCTCATCGCGGCCTGTGACATCCCGCACAAGGCCTCAGCACGGTCCAAGACGCTGTCTGGCGGGCAAAAGCGCAAACTGCAGCTGGCCATGATGTTCACCGGCGGCTCAAGCGTGTGCTGCATCGACGAGGTCTCGTCCGGCTTGGACCCGATATCGAGAAGAAAGATCTGGGACATTCTGCTGGCTGAACGCGGCAAACGCACCATTGTCTTGACCACTCATTTCCTGGATGAGGCCGACCTCCTTGCTGATCACATTGCCATCCTGTCTCGAGGCAAGCTGAAGGCTTCTGGCACATCCGTTGAGCTCAAGCACAGTTTTGGCTCGGGATACAGAGTCCATGTTTACCACAACCACGACGAGCTCTCAACTCCAATATACAGCGATGTCGCTCACTCGACCACCAACGATCAGGCCATTTACACTCTCCCAACCTCTGCCCAGACTGCCGCCTTTCTCGAGAGACTTGAGGCTGACGGTGTGATTGACTATCAAGTCAGCGGCCCAACCATCGAGGACGTTTTCTTGAAAGTTGCCGAGGAGGTCGCAGCCCCAGAATCGTCATCATTGCTACAGGTTGAGGATCACAGTCTACCAAACAGCCGCGATGACCAAAAGTGCTTGGAGCCGTCGGGTGCGGTAGTGAAGACAGTGAATGCAGAAGTGCCGCAGTTGCTCACAGGTCGGCGCATTGGCATCGTCCAGCAGATCCGCGTCCTCTTCCGCAAGCGTTGGACGATCTTCTTGCGCAATCCTCTGCCCTATCTCGCTGCTCTGTTCACCCCCATCATTGCTGCTGGGCTTGTCACCCTCTTCTTGAAGAACTTTGAGCAGGCCGGCTGCGATCCCCTGGACGCGGTCTCGATCTCTGACACCATCTCCCTGTCCACGCAACTCGAGTACGACCTGGTGGCCGGGCCCCGGAGTCGTATATCTGAGGCTGCGGTGGAGGCATATGTGGCCAGCTTCGGCTTTGACAGCGCTGCTGGATCCAATATCACCCAACTCAGCCAGTCTCTCCACCTGGTCGACACCCTGGACGAGTTCAATGAGTACATCAAAGGCCACTTCCACAATGTCACTCCTGGCGGTCTCTTCCTCGGTGATGGGTCCAGCCCGGTGACTTTTGCCTGGAAGGGCAATGATGGCTTGTCCCTGGCCAGCATCACGCAGAACGCGCTCGACAATCTGCTGTCAGGCATTCCCATCTCGACCCAGTACCAAGCCTTTGACATCCCGTGGGCATCGGGCACAGGCAAGTCGTTACAGCTCATCACCTATTTCGGCCTTGCCATGGCAGTCTACCCCTCCTTCTTCGCTCTATACCCGACAGTTGAGCGCCTTCGAAAGGTGCGTGGACTACACTATAGCAACGGGATCCGGTCGATGCCGCTGTGGCTGGCTTACACCCTGTTTGACTTTGTCATTGTCCTGGTCACCAGCGCAGTGGCAATCATCATCTTCGCGGTCACCAGCAATGACTGGTACAATGTTGGCTACCTGTTCGTCGTCTTCTTCCTCTATGGACTGGCCTCGACCCTGCTGTCCTATCTCATCTCTCTGCTTGCCCGCTCTCAGCTCTCGGCCTTTGCATTCGCGGCCGGCGGTCAAGCAGTCATGTTTCTACTCTACTTCATCGCATTCATGAGTGTTTTGACATACTGTCCACCCGACAAGATTGATTCCTATCTCAAGATCTGTCACTTCACCATCGCCATCATCTCGCCCGTTGCAAATCTCACGCGGTCAATGTTGGTCGGTCTCAACGTCTTCTCAATTGCATGTAGCGGCAACCATCTCCTGTCCTATCCCGGTGCATTGACCGGCTATGGCGGTCCAATCCTCTACTTGGTGCTTCAATCCCTCTTCCTCTTTGGTCTGCTCTTGCTCTGGGATTCCGGCTCCATCATGAAGCGCCTACGGTCACGACAGGTGAGCACGGATGTGGAGGAAAAGGACACGACAGACGCCGACATATCCAACGAACTGGTTCGCGTCACTTCCTCTCGCGACGGCTTGCGCGTGCTACAGGTGTCCAAGCGGTTCGGCAAGAACGTCGCGGTCAGCAACGTAACCTTTGGAGTCCCCCGCGACGAGTGTTTGGCCCTGCTCGGTCCCAACGGCGCCGGCAAGTCGACACTGATCTCCATGATACGCGGCGATATCCAGCCCAGCGACCGCAACGGCGACATCCTCGTGGACGATATCTCGGTCGTGCGCCACCGCGCTCATGCCCGAGCCCGGCTCGGCGTATGCCCGCAATTCGACGCAATCGACAAGATGACGGTTCGAGAGCACCTCGACCTGTATGCGCGGGCACGCGGCGTCAGCGACCCAAGCCACAACGTCAACGCTGTCATCCACGCCGTCGGCCTCGACCTCTATGCTGACCGGCTGGCGGAAAAGCTGTCGGGCGGCAACAAGCGCAAGCTCTCACTAGGCATCGCCCTCATGGGCAATCCGACCGTCCTCCTCCTGGACGAGCCATCTTCAGGCATGGACGCGGCCAGCAAACGCATCATGTGGCGCACTCTCGAGTCTGTCATGCCCACCCGCTCCATTGTCCTAACCACCCACTCGATGGAAGAAGCCGACGCGCTGGCATCCCGTGCCTGCATCATCGCCAGCAAGATGCTAGCACTCGGCACCACTGACGCCCTGCGCCGCCGCCACGGCAATGCCTATCACGTCCACCTCGTCCACCACGCGGCCCCGCACTCCTCGCCTGCGGCCATGCACGCCATGCGCGCCTGGGTCGCTACCTCGTTCCCCACTGCCATCATCGAACCTCGTGTCTATGCCGGCCAGTTGCGATTTTCCCTCCCGCTTGGTGTCGAGGGCGACGACGAGGGTGACGACATCATCCGCAATGGACTCAAGCAAAACTCCACCGTTGTCAAACTATTTGCTGCTCTTGAATCCGCCACGACGATGACGACGACGACGACGACAACTCCTACGGCTGTAACAGTTGGGGAGAAAGCAGTGACCACAACAGTTGGTGAAGAAGAAGAAGACGACGACGATAGAGGCATTGGAATCGCACACTACAGCGTCAGCCGGGCGACTCTAGACCAGGTCTTTTTGGATATTGTCGGCAAACACAATGTCGAAGAGGAGGAAGGCAGTGGTGGCACTACAAGGAATAGTAGCAGTGCAGGCTAGTTTGGTGTATACATGGCCAAGTATATCAAGAGCAAACCAAGGATGTATATTCATGTTCAGACATTTCTATTGCCAATTATTGTATTCACGCCTGCTTCTTTTTTTCAATCCAGAGTAACCTAACTTATTCAATCGACTCCTTGGATTCAGCCACCAAATCTGTCAAGTAGTAATAGTAGTGGTGCACAGCTTACCCAAGATGACACTCTGCACAATCAACTCATTCCCAGCCACCTTGCAACGAGATGATATATCACCACCAGCAGAGTGCCTGGTCTTGGTCTTGGTCTTTTTCCCATGCAGCTCAACCCGAGCAGCATCGACATCTCGATCCTCCACAAACAGCCAGTCACAGCCAGTCTCGGTCTTGCTCTGGGCGACAGCAGCGATGTGAGCTTTTGCCGCCTTGAGGTCAGGGAATTTCAAAACCGAGGCCGAGCCAAGGGCGTGGAGCAGGAAGAGATAGGGCTTCCTTCTGGCCTCGGCTTTGCTACCCCTGCCGATGACGGCGGCGACGGCGGTTGTGTTGGCTAGCGGTTGTGGGCGCGATTCGAGCATGTCCACCAGTCTGGCTTCTTCAGGCCGGCAATGCAGCAGATTCGGCAGGATGCGCGACCGGACTGCGCCGTCCAAGGCGGCCGACTCGCCTGCTGGGAGCAAATAGGTCTGCCAATCCATCATCCTGTTGCCCTCGACTGAATCCAGGATCCATCGGCCGCTCAGACAGGGTAGACCCAATGCCAGGGCTTGCATGTACTTTTCCTTGCGTGAAAACCCATCTGCGAGCAGGGCAGTGAAGCCTGTCGTCTGGTACTCGGGTTTGGGGGCGATTGTGTCGCTCTGTAGGAGCTCCGTGAATGAACCTCGGACGATGGTGCCGCCATTCTCCTGAATGGCTGTTGCAATGTTATTCTTCATGACAGAATCATCGTATGATATCGCAAAAACCATGGCTGTAAAAAGCCCCTGGACTGGTGGGAGGCTCACTGACGCCGTGTGCGCCCCTGGCTTCCTCGTCCTCGACGACGGTGTGTGGGGAGTGGCCTGCCCTTGCACAGGCGTAACACGGCCGGACCTTGATACTGGCCATTGAGGTCGGAATTCAGCACATTTCCTGCTTTTCAGTCGACCCCACAGGTTTTTGTCGAGGTATATGGCCGAGATTGGAACCTCTCGCGCAGTCTCGGTCGATATATCTACTGGCAAGCCCCTGCCCTGTTTCCTGGAAACCAAAATGGTCCTAAAGCCTCGAATATCGGTCATGACCGTACCAATCTCTGTGATGTCAACCTTGTCCTTGAACCCGCGAACAACATAGGGAGCTTTGGCAAATCCCTTCATGTCCACCTTGACCTGATCGTTGACCTGCAGGTCGAGGGCTCTGATTCCATAGGCGTCGACTTTATCTGGGTCAGCACCATCCCATTGGACACGATATCGCACAATATCAGCGTCATCATCAATCCTCTCCAGGCATCTGGCAGGATAGAAGGCACGAGTCTTGCCATTGAAGCAAGCAAATACCATATCGGGAGCAGTCATGTCATTTGTTGTCGGTGTTTGGGTGCGGTCTGCAGCCGCCACAGCTGTGGGCGGACCAGATCGCAGTGTTGGAGTGGAGGGGCGAGAAGAAGTGGTGGAAGGTGCTGAAGAAGGCTGCTGCACCATCAATTCGCCGTCGTCTGCCACCTTTCTGCTCCGAGCTGGACCGGCCTTTGATTTCCTTGAGTCTATTACCCCTGAGATGTAAAACTGATGCGATCGTCTCGAATTTAGACTCGAAGGCACTGGGTTCTGCTGTGGAGAGGCTGGCTTTTCGGGAGAGACTTGAGGGTCCCACAGATTGGCACGGGAGGCCGCAGTTGTGGAGCGATTTAGTCGACGAAGGCGAGAACGCGGTTGCGCGGTTGGTGTATGGGGCGTCTGCGTGCATTCGTGGGCTGCCTCTGTCATTGGAACGGGCCCTTGGAAGGGGGTCTGAGGAGGAGGATCGACTCCGTGGTCTGCCGGTGAGGTTCGAGGCTCAAAGATATCTACCCTACGCGCTCGCAATTTGGGTCGATATGAGCGAGTTTGCAGAGGGGATTGGCTCAATTCGAGCTGTGTGTCTGTAAGCAGGCCCAGTGCCTGGACAGGGTCAAACCCCTGCGATGAGATCTCAGACGAAGGCCCTGTAGATATTTCTCCCAGTCTTTTTCGCTTCTGTGCTGGGGGCGCGGTGACAATGGGAGGACTGCTCACTGCTGACATGTTGGTGCCCAAACCACTCTCTGGAGGCAGACAGCTTTGAGCAGTTTCAAAATTGCTTGTGGTGTTTGAATGCGATACAGGCTTGTGGCCAGGCAGACAACTACCGGCCTCAGGCTGCTTAGATGAGCTTGATTCGGGAACAGTACTGTCAATGCATGGTGGAGCAAGGAATTGTCTCTTGGACTGATGCGCATCCGAGTCCTCTTCACTCCGAGTCGGGCCATCACTATGCAGCTCAATAGGAGGGTCTGCCTGAGACTGCGGAACACAATCAATCTCGCTGTTACCGCTGGATTTCAACTGGGGTGGCACCCGCCGAACGTGCTGGGAAGGCTGAGAGTTGGCCACTGCAGGTGAAGAGCGTGCAGCACCCATGCCGCCAGCACGAAACGACGGGCTCTCGCTCGGCGACACGGGCACATCTTGTATGGCTCTCTGCAATCTGACCACTGTTTCCGGAATTTGAATCATTCGCTCGTCATTCTCTTTATTTTCCATGTCTATGTCAAGACCAGGCTGCTCCGGGGCGGGCCCATCGTTGTCATTTTCATCGTCTTGCTCTGTCTCGGCCTCACTTGGCTCATCCTGACGCGGACTAGGAGGCGCTTTAGATGGTGAGTTGGGCAGCACGATATCCGGGGACGACGCAGGCAATCTCGTGGGCCTTGGCGAGATGGTTGCTCGGCCCAACCGCCCCTGTGCTCTCCCCTGTCTCTGCAGATGGTCGTCTTGGTCGTCTTGGTCGCTGAAATCGTCATTCGATTCGTCGTCAGGACTATTCGAGCTTGTTCTTCCGCGTCGCTCAGCCTGCGACTGTGCGATTGAAACGTATCGGACACCAGGCTCCTCAATCGGGCGCATCTCCGGAGACGTGGCTGTGGTAGGTCGAAGATCAATCCCAACCGTCGGTGAGGGTGGATCTAACAGTGGTTGGGCGATGTTGTCAGTGACAGGGGATGTTTGGGCTTGAGTTGCGCCAAATGCTTGACTCAGACCGAGGACATGCGCAGGCGTGTTCTCTCCGAAGCGTAGACCGGGTCGGGGCAGATCGGGTGTTTCTTTGGTGTTGCCAAGGTAGTCTCGTTTCTTGCCAGCAGTGGCGGGCGTCTTGAAGCGCTGCGACTCTGGAAATTGGCCCAAGGGGTTTTGCGTCTGGGGAGACGAGTCAATGATGTGTGGTTCGGACAGAAGTGTGTCTGGGACATCACTGCCATCGTGGTCGCCGTCATTGTTGGCACTGGACGCTCGAACAAAGCTCGCGGCCAGATCGACATGGCCCTCATCGCCCGCCTGCAACGTGTACTGCGTTGGTTCATCTCTGAGAATGCGGCTCCGGCTGATGGCGACGATGTTGTCAATCTGGGAGTCTGACAGTTCTTGAGTAGCAGCGTTGGGGCTGTTCATCATCTGCGACTGCAGCGGCTGCGAGGAGAAGGGAGCGAGGCCATGGTTGGACTCCTGGACGGTACTGGGGAGGGTAGAGCCATCTCCGGCATGGGCGACGGCAGCGTCAGTGGCATCGGCGGCGACAGCATGATTCGAGGGGCTTTGAGGTCGCTCCTCCCCAATAGAGGCGAGAGCAGTTCCTTCCAACGACTGCTGGACGACGTCAGCGGCCATGAGTGGGCATTGGAAGGCGCGATGCGGCCGCAAGACTCACCTGCACGGACAGCATTTTCAGGGCAAGACGCTGCCAATATCCCGACCCTGGCTTGCTAACCCCATCCTCCGCCGCGTTTCATTCTGGGCCTGCGCATGCACAGACTCGGACTGTCCATGATTCTCGCGTGTGCTTTGTATTGTCAATTTACGCCAAAATCAGAACGCGCTAATTTAAGCTTAAGTTGGGCAGCGGGGTAAACCACTGAGTCACGTGGGAAGTAATTTTTGTAAAACAATCCGATTCTCCTTCACCCTCATCATGATGATGGTTTGGGCAACTCCCTTATGTCAATATTGTCGTCGTACACCCCCACAATGGCAACGGAATTCCTCTGTGTGGTCACATCTTTGATCCGCTGGTTGATCTTGCCCAAGTCACCTCTCGGCAAGCCCACCAAAGCAGTGGAATCATCTGAAGTTATGATGTTTGAAATATCCTGACCCGGCCTCGTGGAGCGTACTTGTGAGAAGATCACTCCAGAAGACGCTTGTTCGGACTCGAGCGTGCGGGTTTGGCCCTCGGCGTCTGGAGTTGACAGTGCTCGCTGTCGGTCACTATCTTCGTCCTCCTGCAGCTCCCGTCGACGCCTCCGTGCTTCATCTTGCTGCCTCTTGGTAAGGTCTATGTGCTCCTGGATCTTGTTTTCAAGATCCTGTAGTCGTGTCTTCTGCTCGCGGCCGGCCTCTGTCAGTTGCTCAGAGCGAAGTTGCACAATTCTTTCCAGATGTCAGTATGACAGATGTATAAAGCAGAAAAGGGGCAAAGAACCGTACAGTTTCATGCTTGTGACGGCAAAGTTGACCATAGCATAGCAAGATTGGACCTCCATGCGAAACGTTCGAATCTCTCTGTTCCAGGCGCCAACGGAAAAGCGATCTCTCAGGGACAGTTGCGTGTCGCTGCCAGAATGTTTAGTCCATTGCTTCATATTGTCTGTCAACCTGGCACAGGCCTGGCCGCAGCTGTTGACGGCTTCGACGACTCCAATGTTCTCTAGATAACCTTTGGCGGCTGCATAAATCGCCGGGTCGGAGATGGTCAGTTTCTCCAGAGTGGCCAGTGGCCGCTGGACGCCCTCCAGGGTTGACGCCACATCCTGTATGACTTCCTTGGCTTCGGCAACGCTCTCGATAAAATCATGCAGTTGCACGATGCTGGAGAGGGCAAACTGCGAGATACCTAGGGTGGTCGCGCTGATGTTGAAGGCCTCCATGACTGTGGAATCTCTATTTTCAGGCTGAAGAACGACACAGTTCGCTGCAGAAGGGCGGCAGGAACACAGGACGCTGCTGAAGGGTGACAGGATAACAAAAAAGGTTCTTTGACAGATGAGCTGAAGAACGAAGTTCTGACGGATGCAGCAGTTGTATCTTCACTTCAGCCTGACACACTCAGGACTGCGGGGTTACAGTGAGAGCGCGACCAGGCTCGACCTCAGCCACGTGGCTGGAGAGTGCCGGTGCTGTCACGACTACCACAGTAGGATCAGGAACGAGGCCGAGGCGTTGGGTGAAGATACCAGACTTTACACCCTGGTTCTAACTTGGATCATTACTCTTATAAATAGCAGCCTTATTATTGCCGCTTTGGGGCTCATTGCCATCCCATGCGAGATGTACAGGGACAGGGATCTGGATCTGGACGCAAGCAGGCACAAAGACTTCACGCATCCGGAGTGATGCTGCGATAGACATATATGTCTGCGAGCTGGCGAACAAAAGCGTCGACTCTGGCAGTATAAGTACGATATTAACGGGTTGAGATGCCATCCTCTATTGTTACTGCTGTACTGACTTGTAATCATGGCCGCAGGATGTCTCGCTGCGCAGATCATCAGCAGTGTATCGACAAACAACTGTTCACAAGCTGCGGTGGGTAGCTTCAAAGGCCCGGTAAGCTTCGGGAGTATCGAAAGCGAGTATAGCACTCCAGTTGGCTTATTGCTATATTTGAAAACCACCATCCGTTTGGCAGTGCATATGCATATGATCAGGATGAAGAGGCTAATAGATCTGTTCTCCTTGTAGATCATCACAACGACATCCTCGAGTCTCTACCCTACGCCATAGACGCACCCTTCAACGCCTACCGGCGACAACACGACCCGACCTGCCTTCCCAGCACCCGCGTCGATCTGCTGAAACAGATATGCGACTGGGCTGATGGAAGAGGAGGAGGGCGTCAGCAGCAGCAGCAGCAGCAGCAGCAGCAGCAGCAGTGCCTCTTCTGGCTCAGCGGGCACGCCGGCACAGGCAAATCCACAATCGCACGCACAGTGGCGCGGCGCTATCGCGAGCTGGCGCGGCTCGGGGCCAGCTTCTTCTTCACGCGGGGCGGCGGCGACGTCGGGCACGCGGGCAAGTTCGTGAGCAGCATTGCGCGGCAGCTGGCCACCAACATCCCCGCGCTGGAGCCGCACATCCACACCGCGCTCCGGCGGCGGCGGCGCGATATTGTCGACCAGTCGCTCATCGATCAGTGGGATGAGCTTGTTCTGCGGCCGTTGGCTCGTCTTAACAGCAGCAATAATGATGATAATAATGATAATGATGAGAATAATAATAATAATAACAGCAGCAGCAGCAGCAGCAACCCAACCGCGTCAACCATTCTAATCGTCGTGGACGCTCTCGACGAATGTGACAATGACGACGACATTGGGATGATCATCAACATCCTGACCAAAGCGACATCATCATCATCACCATCATCACCACCACCACCCGCATCATCATCATCAACAAAACCAACATCCCACCTGCGAATCTTCCTCACAAGCCGACCCCAAATCTCGATCCGCTGGGCATTTTGCTTCTACCAGATCCCCGAGGCTGCACACGAGGACTTTGCGCTCGAGCAGATCGCCGGGGCGGTCCGGGACCATGACATGGCTGTTTTCTTCCGCCACAATCTCATGCTGGTCAGACAGAAGCATGGTCTTGGTCTGCATGATGATGATGGTGATGGTGATGCGGCTGCGGTTGCGGCTGCGGCTGCGGCTGCGGCTTGGCCCGGCGAGGAGGCTGTCTTGCAGCTCAGCCAGATGGCCGCCGGGTTCTTTGGTTGGGCGTCAATGGTCTGTCGACATATTGACAGAGGCGGCAGCCGCAGCCGCAGCCGCAGCCGGCTTCGTGCTATTCTCCGAGGTAGCGAACAGTAGCATCACTCTAACCACTTAACCGGCTGCGGTGCTTCAAGTTTGTGCCAGAGATTTGCAAAGATTTGGGCAAAGTCATGCGCCATGCAAAGTCTCGACGACGTACATGCCTACGGCCTTGACTCTCAAGCTTAGCAATGGGCACAGAATGCATGATATAAACTGATTCTACCAGAGTGGAAAAAATAACTTTGGACCCGGACAATGCCACACTGGCAATGGCACACATCAGTCTCGGCTCCGGTTTGGCGTCCAGCGCTTGACGGCCACATCTCTTACTGTGTAGCGGCCAAGTTGGCTGCCAATGTCAATTTCCCTGCCCTTTACCTCATCCTGCTCAAAGGAAGATGGCGGAGGCACCTCGACATAGCACAAAATGAGCTGCTTGTGGACCTGAGCCTGCACGCGGTTAATGCCGTGCAGCCACCACCAGGTCCTGGCCGTCTTCTCGGCCACATATTTGCAGTGCTCCTCGGTAGACTGCCAGTAGGCGTGGCTGTACGAGGGCTGGATGATGATGGAGAGGTCAGCATGTGAAAAGGCTGGACCCCGGTTGTAGAGGAGATAGTCGACACCAAACTTGATGCCAGACCGAACGACCCAGCCAAGTGAGCGGTAGTGGTGGTAGACGGCATACGACAGCATGAAGGGATCATCAGGCTCTGCGGGCACTGACAGCGAGTGCGGCGGGAGGTAGGAATGTCGACGGCAGAGGGCGAATAACGAGGTGGGTGGTAGTATGGTATCAGAAGCATCAGAATAGACGTCCAAGACGCCCAGTGCATAGGACAGAAAGAAGCCTTCTTCCAGCGAGATCGTCAGGTGTTCCTGGTTCTTGGTCCTGGTCGCCTCCAGCTCAGGCTGTGGCTCGGTCTCGGCCTCGGCCTCGGGCTCGGGTTCCGGTGTCGAACCAGGGCCTTTGATAGGCGAGATGATAGGCGCACTGAGGTCAAACTCTCTGGCCTCGATCGTGGGCGAGAAGCGAACCGTCTTGGTGCGCTGCAGCGTCCTGGGCGGCGGCTGGCCCGATTGACTGCTCTCTGATGAGGTCGAGGTCGAAGTTGGCGGTGGCGTGGGCAGGCCGTTGGCCTCAACCGCGTTCTTCCACTCGTCAAATCCCTCGATATGGCCATTTCCGGGCTTCGGCCGCAATTCCAGCTGCTTCTCCTCATCACCGTCCGTCTTGTCGTCCGCAGACTGCGGTGCCGACGTGGACGCGGCCACAGCTAGAACGCTGCCGATGCCGGGCGTGTCGAGCGAGTTGGTCTTGAACACCTTCTCGTTGACCAGCTCCGCCTGGAGCTTCTGGTTGATTTCGTCCTGCTCCTTTTTTGCCCGCTGCCACTTCTGCTGTTTGCGCTCCTGCCGTCTCTGCCTCGTATTCTCTTCCGCCGTCACGCCCTTTCGCTTCTGGTTTTCCAGCCAGGTGGGCTCGCTACGGCTAAGACTGCCTCGGCCGAAGAAGCCCATCTCCCACAGGGCCCGCACCGTCCCCGGATCGGTAACATGGATGGATGAGGTGGCTGAGGAGAAGTAGCCCTTGTATCTCGTCTGCTTGGGCGGACACAGGACCTGCGTCAGATAAGAAAGCGCGATGGCGACGAGCGAGAGCGGGTTGTGCGGGATAAGCACCGGCAGCGGGTGCGTCTCGATCGGAAGCTCGTTCCGGTGCACATAGTTGTAGTTGGGTCGCTTTGGCCGCCCGTGCTTTGACTTGGGGTGCCTGGTGATGGTCTGGGTGACGGCTGCCATCTAGGCCAGATGGTAGGCCGGATGAGCGGATGAGCTGCTGGGGGATGAACAAGTCAGCAGCGGCCATCACGGAGCAGAAAGAGCAGCAAGGCAACAGGCGAGGCCGTGGTCGATCAGATACCGTTGTAGTCTAATACATTCGGTGCCCACACAATGAGGACGCTGAAATCAAAGTGCGATCCTCTTCGGCTTCCAGATGGGTCATCATAGCACGGCAAGGGAGAAGGCGCGAGGGCCCAGCAGAACAGAGGCGGTCAACTTACCGTCAGGACAGGTCCGGGAGGTGTCAGCCGATAGCAGTGGCAATTGGCGGCATCGATGGCATCGACAGACGATGCTGACAGAAGAAGAAAAAGGTGACAATCAAGTGAGAGTGGCAGAAAGACGGGACAGAGAGGCTGAGAAAGTGATCACCTTGAGGGTGAAGACCGATTGAGCGACATCGAATTATCGCTGGTGGTTAGAGAGGAGCAGTGAGATGATCAATTACCAGCGTGGTGACTGGCTGCGCCTTTTGCGCCTTTTGTGTGGGAAAAAAGCTTTGGAGGCAATTCAGGCGATTCTCGGGCCACTAATACACTACTGATACAGACTACTGGAAATGATTGATACAGACGACTGTAAATGACTGATACAGACGACTGTAATGATTGATACAGACTACTGTAATGATTGATCCAGACTACTGTAATGATTGATCCAGACTATTATAATGATTGTATCCCTTCTACACCATCTGCATCCTCGTTAAAGCCCGTCTTAGTCTATCATTTCTTTCACCGGCCCCCGGAAGGTGCGGCGGCCGTAGATGAACCAGCACAGCATGGCAAGCAGCACAATGCCGAAAAACACCACGACGGACCAGTTCATGTTCAACGGCGTGACAGGAATAAAGGCCGGGAAGAACATGAAGATCGAGATGAAAACTGAGTAACAGAGAGAGAAGATGTTGATTGGCAGCCCCCACTTTCGAAGCCGCCACGGGCCAAAGGCAATGTACTCGCCTCGCAGGCGCCGGATAACGAGCATGATGATGGGCATCATGTAGGTGAAGTACAACGCCACCGTCGTGACCCCTACAATCTGAGAGAGCGTCAGCGTTCAGTCCGCAGCTGCAGGGTCGATCGGAACGGAAACCCATGTTCCACTCACACCGTAGAAAGCTGCAGTGCTGATGATGTTAATAAGGCCCAGCAGCATCGTGCACACCGTGGTGAAAGCAATTGCGTTGATCGGAACTGCCCGCTCCGAGTTGACATGGCTCAGAGTGCGGCTGAATGGCAGTCCGTTGTCCCGGCTGAAGGCCCAGGTTG
Source organism: Chaetothyriales sp. CBS 134920 (assembly GCA_003693665.1). Lineage (NCBI taxonomy): Eukaryota > Fungi > Ascomycota > Eurotiomycetes > Chaetothyriales > Domatiomycetaceae > Domatiomyces > Domatiomyces catenatus. The sequence goes on from QQSL01000058.1 coordinate 117,928, forward strand.
TGCGACTTGCCGAGGCCAGCAAGGCCAGGACGGCCGCGACAGCGCTTGCGACAATACCACTAATCATTGCAGTCGCCGACGCAGTCGAGCCCGTGGCGCTATAGAAGATCTGGATAACTGGATACCCGGTCGGGGACGACAGTGCTGCCTCGATATCGCCCATGCTGAACAACAGCGCGAGGAGGAAGCCAAAGCCCAGCGCGCCGTTGATCGCCACCGAGGCAATCAGCGCCCGGGGCACCGCAATCTCGGCCTGCTCGATTTCCTCGCTCATGTGGCAGGCCCCATCGTAGCCTGTGAAGGGGAAGGCACAGGTGATCAGACCCACGCACCAGGCGATCCCGCCCGACGACCAGCCACCCAGATTCTCAAAGTCGGTGAAGACAAAGCGGGCCGAGTGCTGCGGTGCCAGATAGACGAGCGGCACGAGAAGGGCAAAGAACAGGCCGATATGAAGGACGAGGATGATGGTCTCAAGGTAAGGCAGGAACTTAATCAGCCACACATTGACCTGGCCGGTCAGTCAGCTGCTTGCAAACACGGACTTGCTCCTCAGAAAGCATACTCACCACGACTGCCAGCAGGATAATTGCAAAATATATCAGGGTGCCGTGCCATCGTTCATATACATAGCCGTCGGGGTTGTTGAGCACGAACAGGCCCTGGATGAGAGTGGCGCCCAAAAAGGCGGGCGTGGCAGTGGCGGCAACCCAGGCCAACACACTGATCCAACCGGTCATCCAGCTGGCATACACTGACCAGCCAGGCGGTGCAAGCATATAGACCCAGTGGTACTGTGCTCCAGATGTCGGTGCCATCGACACAAGTTCGCCGAGGGAAGCAGCAGTGGCCAGGGTGCCAATGAAGCACAGCAGGAAGCCATAGACCAGGGAGGTTGGTCCGCCGTTGAGGAGTCCGCCTTGAAGCAAGGCTGCGAGTGGCTCCCATGTTGCCATCAAGGTGGATGAGAAGCCGACCTAGGGGTATGTCAATGTCAGTCCTCCATGCTGGTGATCTATTCGCCAGGACAGCTGACCATGGAGATGAACCCAAAATTGCGCTGCACATGTCAACCTGTGTTCTGTAGCCCATATAATGGGCTCGCCTACCTTGAGCTGCGGTCGCTTCCCCAGCCTTGCCAGTGTTTCATTGTCACGGTCATGCTGGATGGCTGAGGGCGGGTCAGCCTCGCCTGAGAGCTCTTTATCCATCTGGACTGAGGGCCGGCTTCAGCACGGCGCAAGCAGCAATGGCTAGCAGGCCTGGGCAGCCTCGACATGATGGAGATGGGCAGAAGGAATCGCAGTCCATATTGCAACTTTGGGCTGCACCACCCGACCTTTCTGCGTTGTAGAGCCCCTTGGCGAAACCTTGGCGCACGCATGGCGCACTCTTGGCGCACTCTTGGCGTGCCCTTGGCGCGACCTGGCGCGGACCTTGTGCGACCTTGGCGAAAGTCTAAATCTGCATCCATAGTGTCGTCGGTACTGGTCGTATTGTGACTTAATTGTCGCTAAATCAGGGGCACGGATCTGTCCTGATCCTTAAATGCC